>OMOU01063748.1:1616-35329 GCA_900312585.1 Malacocephalus occidentalis | reverse complement strand
CTTCCGGGCATGGGCAAAAAATATGTCGTTTCATGGACAATAAAGCAGCTTTTTATTACAGCAAAGCCGAGATAGGGGAAGGAACGCGATTGGGTCCCGATGAGCCGACCGCACTCGGGAGCTGCAAGGTCCACGTGGAATGAACTGCTCCTTGGGGGAACCTGCACCGGGCACCGTGAGATTGACTGTTGGGTTGACGGTTCGGGGAGGATATAGATTTCACCAACAGAGGAGCAGATTAGAATTCCCTGCAGAGTGGCTTTTGCCCCATGAATCCTCTCTGGAGGAGCAGCGATGCAGAGACGGCGGGGAGGGGGAGAGGTTCCCCCCGGATGGATCAAATGCGGCGTCGCTCATCGACAAGAGTGCAAGCGATGAAACCCACAGACAAGCCCGCAGGTTTGCACATCAAGTGGTCCAAGGCAGGCGATACCAGAGAGGTTTTCCTCTCCACGAACACTGAATTAATAAACTAAATCCTGTCTTATCCTCACACGGGGAAAAGCAGATATTAACAAATCCGTCCCGGCCAACTCTTGCTTGTATGCACTCTGCAAGCCAAAGCATCACATGAGTTCGGCGCAGCGATCAGGAAAGCCTATTGAAATAACAGGCCCCTGTTTTAAAGTACACTATTAGCATATCTCACACGATTGGCTGCCGTTAAGTACAATGGGTGAAAAGTGCTTTGAAGTGAATTATTGGGCGGATGGTGGGATCTGCCCCATGCCCCTGTCATACTGTAAGTTGCTGCAACAGCCTATGCTCCGTTTAATCAATTTCTGAACATTTGTGAGCCTGTGCGCTGTGTTTGTTGTCCGCATTTGCATTTGTCAAGGACATTTTACCAATTGAAATATTTTTACCCGGTAATCGAGTAAACCCTAGATAAAGCCTTGAGTGTTTGGGGGATATCTGTCCTCCTCCCTTACAGAGTGTAAGTGATGGAGCAAATGCTTATCTCCTCCATGTTTGGTTCAAGTCAAAATAACAGAATGTGGCAAAACATGATACTGGGATAGCAGGAAGCAAACAGTTGTTCAGTCAGAGGGAAAATATAAACTCCTCGAAACGTCGGCATTGGCAAACATTGACCCCAAAATTGTCATGTATCTAAATTGTCATGCATCTACAATGGTAATCTTTGTGAAATATATATAAATATATGCATAAGAATCCTGCAGAGTTGAATCTGTTATTGCAATACTGATCAGACCCAACGTCCACATGTGGAAGTTCTGGGCTTGAACCCTGATGGTTCCTAACCTCTACCTGCTCCTTTAATGAGCAGCCCATGTGCTTCAAGGTCAAGGCTTATCAGACTTGACCTTGAAGCACGTGGACCGCTCACGGCATTTGGCAGACGCTTTTATCTAAAACGACTTACAATAAGTAGATTTGTGGAAAGAGCGACGGCAATATATTGCTGTGGTACATATAGATAAGAATAGAAAAGGTTCCAAGCATTCATATGTGCTAGCTTAATAGAACAATTAGCAAATGCTCATAATTGCTAAGTTGACAGAATGATAGGTAGCATATGAAAATAACTATTGTTAGATGCATAGAACAACACAGACTGGGCACTGAATTTCTTCTGAAGTGCCCAGCCACCACCAACTACCTATATAATAGGGTTAGGGTTAGTTCCAGACCACCTTTTAAATTGGATAATAAATGTATGTTTATAATGCATTAAAGACATGGGTGTCATAGAAAGTGTTAGAAATATAGAAAGATAAATATACTACAAAGTAACAAGTATATTACAGTGTGATAATACAACTGACAAAATGCACTGTCATCTTATATACCAAATCCAATCGTGTGCATTCCAGTTCGGTCCAAGTTCTTGTCCAGTTCTCCAAAGTTAGCGCCATGAGGGGGATGGGTGAATGGAGGAAGTTGGGCAGGTATATAAATGTTGCTGTATCACATTGTGATATAGCTATTACAACACACAAGCCAATGGAGTCGTTTTCTTGTGCCTGTTGCTTTGGTGCTATCTGCATGCGTATACACAGGCAATATCGCAGAACCTGCAAACATATAGCTGACATGTAATGTAGCGTTTCTCTCTTAAAGCATTTGCACTTCCCTGGCATTTAGCACAGCCATGATTTATGAAGCATGAGTACATGTGACACTATAGTGGTGATTTATTTTTGTGTGGTGCTCTAGTTCTGCACAAGAGTTTCTGATCTTTTATATTGTGTACATAGCCTTTAATCTTGTGGGTGTGTGTAATTATAAGCTCTCTCTTTCTCTTTCTCTCTCTCTCTCTCTCTCTCTCTTTCTCTCTCTCTCACTCTCTCTCTCTCTCTGCAGACGACTGTGTTCATTTCACACTCTAACACACAACCTTCTCTCATATAGGATTAGTTGTCACCTTGAGAAAGCAGTCTTTGATTTGAAAGATGACATTTTACATCTTAGCCTGGTAAAAAAATAAAGAAATGTGTGTGGTTGAGTAGAAAATCTAAAATAATCAAGAATCAACTTATTAAAATGAGTATGAATGAATTGTATTATTGATTATTCTACTACTACTACTGATACTAATATTGATAATGTAGAAATATCTCATAGAAATCATAACCAGAACTAGTACATTCAAGATACATCTTCCAATCTTATCAGTGACAATGGTATGATCACAATCTAAAAAAGGATAATTAGCATACATCGTACAATTGGAGATACCGCTCGGTCTAATTAAATTTCCCCCGAGCTAATCTCCGTGTTGGCCGATTTGGTCAAATACTGATCCCCTGTTTCAGGGTATTGAGTGAATAAGGCAGATTATCCTCTTCTACCTTTTAATAGAAATGACTTGGTTGTTACGTGAACCACGGACTGCACTGACTATTGTGTGCGGTGGCGTTAACCAGATCTGCTGTGAATGCAACCTATTGTAAAGCCAGCAGAGAATTGATTCATTTTACTGAGGCATACATGTAACAAACACAAAGTCTCACGCAAGGAATATGTCATGAGATCTTTTTACCTTTTTTACATTTAAACAAAGTTTCCATGTGGTTAAGGATCTGGAAAGCCCATCTTTACATTTACAGTCAAAATGTCAACTGAGATGCAAACCTGCTGAACCAAGGCTATGCCGTGGTCACCAACACACATGTACAGAATATATTCCTTCAAAGCTTGCTGGTGGTGGTAAAGAGGAGAGCATAATATGTTGAATTTGATGTTTTTGTAGATGACTGCCGACAATCCTCATCCCCTTTTTCTTCAGCCTCTTTTCCGGCATTGACTGGCTGGCGTTTCCTAGCACAGTACTGCATCATCATTGTGGTTATCTGTCATCACTTAGTGGCTTCATGGTGTTTTAAGCACATTTTGTGAGTTCGCAATAATTCTTATCGTCACAAAGGGGGTGTGTGTAATACTTTGACGATATTTAGTTTTGCGCTGATTAGTTCTGTTTCGCTGCTAGTCCGTTGACCTTGCGTGCAGCAGTAGTGCTTCCTCTGGGGTTGCTCCCTAAAAATGGTTGACTCAGGTGTTCTATTTAAGATATCTTCCACGCCACGTGCGACGAATGTGGGGATGTAGCAGCAGGAGGAGGAGGTGGCTTCATCCAGAGGGAGGTCACGTGTGCTTTGTTTAATGGAGGAGCACACACACTGTGTGCTGCTCGTCGACAGACGGCCATTTTGATGCTCGGTGCGACAACCGTCTTGAAGAAAATGTACTGACTTCAAGCCACAGTATACACAGTATATATGTTGTATTGTACAAAAAATAACAAATTGGTCACAAACGTGTCAATTGTTTAGTCTTAAGCCTAAGTACATATCCTTGTTATCCGTGTTCCATTTACCTAGCAATTATGAATGCCTGAAACCTGTTCTATTCTGCACTTCATGTACCACAGCGCTGTATTGCTGTCTCTCTTTCGACAAATGTACTTCTTGTAAGTCGCTTTGGATAAAAGCGTCTGCCAAATGCCCTAAATGTAAATGTAAATGTACATATCCATCTATACACGGGGAGCACTCTTCTGCTCCAGAGGACCAGAGTGTGATATATAGGATGATATATAGGATGAGGGAAAGTGATGAGTGAATAGAATTGAGAAGAGCAGCTCTGGGGTCTAACTTATAACAAAACAGGGGCCGAAAAGTAATCCAATTACCCATTACATGAAATATTGAAAGAATTGCAGAAAAGAGCTCGAATAGATTTGGAATTATTACAAATAATTACAAATGACAAATATATCATCAAGTGCCATTTTAGTGGTTCTCTGCAGCAGGTTCTTTCTTTCTACTTAAGTGTGCTGCAGTGAACACTGTCTGAATGTTGTGCTGTCAGGATCTCATTGTGCGCCGAATGCCCAGCAGTCTCCTCTGCCAGACACTCTCTGCTCTCTCCAGTCACCTCACCCAGTGCATCTCCTGGTAAGAGGAAAGCAATGATGTTGATGTGTTCACACATAACACACGTTAGGCCCGACATGTTTTCATAGGCCTTTCCATTCCGAAATTTGATTTGAACTTGAGCGTTTGTTCTAAATTGGGTTTGGCGACAGGAAGGTTGCTAGGTTGTTGGTTCGATCCCCGGGCTCCGCCTAGCTACCCAAGTGTTGAGGTGTCCCTGAGCAAGACACCTAACCCTAACTGCTCCTGACGTGTCCGTTGTTACCTTGCATGGTTGGCGCCGGCGTCGGTGAAGGAATGGGTGAATGTGAGACAATACTGTAATACTGTAAATGCTATATATATGCAATCCATTTATCAGTACTTTTTTGTTGCAGTCCGTCTCATATTATATGGATTGCACAGATGGTATCTCTTCATTTTTCCGTCTTCCTCTCAGAAGTTGCCGCGATTCACCGTAACGTAGAATTGACCTGCAGGATCATTCATATGCAAACATTCATGACATTCATGTGGTGCACTGCAGTGACCATTTATGGAGGATTTAGGGTGTCTAGAGGACGGGGATATGAGGCTGATCTACATGCCCTCATTTCCAGGTGGACTGTGATTTGTAAAAAGGGGAAATTAACTGTAGGCGTGCATACGTACAGTTTAATAAGTCCGATTTCTCTGTGAGGACGTACAATTCTTGCATGGATCCCACGCACCGTTTTATGAGTGAGACCCTCAGTGTTGAACCCTGCTCCCGGACCTTATAGGGTTGCCAGGGTGTAAACATTGAAAAACACACCCACCATTTATTGCTAAGATATCTCTGGCCTGAAGAAAGCTGCACTTCACAATAGTCTGACGCCACTGTCTTGGTTCATAAAACTTGACATCTTGACTGTGATTGGTCGAAATGAGGGCTGCTGCGATCAATTCTTTTTCCATTGATTCATCTTATTGATCTTTTCATTGGTTAATCTAAACGAACACATTTTCATCCAAAATCACATTGCGTTTGATTCAGAGCATGACCGTACGAGACAAAGGAGAAAAACATATACATCTTCACTTTTGAAGATGTTCTACATACATCATGTAAAATAAAGAATGTGGAGGGTGTGTGGTGTGTTGGTGGCTGGCGGATTGCACTCTGGGTGGGCTGGGTGAGGCTCTGCCTCTGTGGTGCATTGGCCAATCAAGGCAGACAGGATCAACCCGCTGTCATCGCACACGCTCAAGAGAGAGCTAACATGCTCTGCCTGCTGCCCTGGTCCTTAGAGCAGCCCAGGAAAATCCACTCAGGTGGTGTGTAGCACCAGCCTCCGCTACTTGGTAATATTCCCTGTGTTTCTTTAATTTAAACATTGAATTACATTGATCAAAATGATTTGATATATCAAATCTATATTTCATCATACTTCATCACCACGATGACAGAATGTTCTTTATTTAATTCATATTGAATAATTGGAATGTATTCGGCCTTCCACTCTTCAAAAGGTCTTAAATATGATTTTGATAGGTCTCGGGTAAAGGGAATAAATCAATATTGAACCATCAATCTGAATTGTGCGGCTCCTGGTGAGAACTTATTGGAGAACACTCAGCTAGCAGCCACTATTGACAGTCAGGGCCTGAGGAAAAATATACATTCTGCTAGCGTGTTCCGTTTCTATGTCTTCAAATCTTTACTTTTGTCACTTCATGATGAACTATAGGGGATGTGTAACGGGGAAAAGCATGTTGTAGCAAAGATTCTGCCACAATGCCACCTAAAGCAGTTTAGTTCAGGGCTCCTCCAAGAACACAGGCAGGTAGTGGTGTTGAAAGTCCGGTTTATTGCAAAGTTTTGGTACAATGACATGGAGCAGATGGAACGCAGCTAGTCTGCTAGCACTCTCCCGAGTATGTGTGCTGGTGGCTGAATTAACCTGTGGTGCACTGATTAGCCAATGCACCGCAGCCCCCCCCCAGACACTAACTGGGCCAATTAAGCCAGCCAGCCACCAAACACACACATTTCCACACATGTCTAGTGCTAGATTGAAACCAGCGGACCAGGGGAACATTTATGAAGCTCGTTGCGCCCTATGCAAGAAAACTGTTGAACTAAGTAAGTAACTAACAGAAACAGACTTTGCATGTTCAGTCAGAGAAAGACCCAAGTTAAAACCCAACAAGAAACAGAATCTCTTCTGTGGTCACCCCTGCTTTTGTGCACATCAAATGTGTCCAGTGCAGTGTTAGCCAGTGGGCCTCAGAGTGCTGCACCAACAACATAGGCCCTCTGGACATCATTGCATCTCTACATGGCTCCTGAACTTCAATCCCTAGCAAGCAGACGATCCAAGGTGATCAAGGTAATGACGGGATTGATTTCTACGCTGTGTTGATGATATCGGGTTTATGACGAGTAATGTGTACAAAGAATAAATAGCTTGATAATAACCTGGAGTCTCTAGCTCGGCATTTCTTATATTATTTTTATTCTTCCACTGTGCACCATGTTTATATATGCTGAGAACTATTTTTTCCTCATCTTCTATTTTTATATCATGATGAGCAGTGCTTAATTTGTAAACCCGGGAGGGGTCGCAAACAAACAGAAGATAAAATGGGGAAATAACACAGCTGGTGAACACAGCCATGAGGTGTGGTTGCCCTATGAGCTGTGCCAACTGGGGGGAGTGGGGGGGTGTTTGAGTGTCGCGCCTGCACCCGTATGCGACTCACGCAAGGGGCTTTGAAAGACATCTTTATAGGAAATTGTCAGTGGCCACAATCGGGACAGGGTCCGACGGGACATGACGTCCGACATGGAGGTGCCAGATCCTATCAAATAGGTGCGGGTCCCGATCTCGGGGGTCCCGGATCTTGTTCCGGCAGGATCCGGCACAAATTAAGCACTGTTGTTGAGTTTTACTATGTTTTAGCATCTTGATCCGTGAGAAACGCCATTTCATTCTTGTATACTATGTATATGAATGAATGACAAATAAACAAACTTGAACTTGATAGCTACATTCTGCTACCTTTGTTCATGCATTAGGTTTTGAATTTAAGTCACTGTGATAAATGTGTAGAATGCAGGGGACTTGCCTTTCCCTTGAGAGCAGAAGTGCAGAAGTTCCTGGTCATGCAAAAGAGGCCGGATATATTCTGGCGTGATTGCTTGAGCAGGCCCTATCCTAATCTCTGGGTGTCTTGTCCAAAGCTGCTCATCTTGCCCCATAGTCAAGCCGCTGTGGAGAGAGGCTTTTCTGCGAACAAGGAAGTAGAGACTTGAAACATGCAGGAGGACACTTGCTTTTGCACAGAGGCTCGTGCGCGATTAGGGCAATTCTACACGGAGGTGTTACCAAGGTCACACTCACTGAGGAGCTCTTGTGTTCTGTGGCATCGGTCAGGTCCACCTCGGTTAAGAGGAGGTGGAAGAAGGAGTCAGAAGCACAGTGTCGGAACATGAAGAGAGAGGGGCTGCAGAGGAGAGGACCACCTGGAGGAACTAAAAAAGGAGAACGAAAAACATTCTGTGTGTGTCTGAAGGTCCGGCCAGAGATGCAGACAGTTTGGCCCAAGAGGCTGAGAGGCAAGGTCGGCAAGCACGATGGTCGAGCTCATCTCCAAGTCAGATTTTCTGAAGAGTGGCCGCAAGGAGAAGTTGGCTGAATTCAAGTTCTTTGAAACGGAGTTTGTGGCCAAGGGAGCTCAGAAGATAGCTTTTGCCACGCACACACACATTTTATTCCAGTCCTTAGGTCTGCACACACGCACACGCATGCACAAACACACACACACACACACACAGTTCTGTGTACCGTTATGTTCAGTCATTGTCATTGTTGAACTGAAATACATTTACTTTGTAAGCAATTCTGGGACTTTTTTCTTTCATACTTTTTGTACTTTTTGCTGGTATGGCTGTGAAATTGGTCTTGAGCCCAACTTGAAAGGAGAGGACAATGTAACAAAAAGTCCACAGAGTTGGTTGTGGCAAAAAACGTATCAGATTTATTGACATTTTGTGTAACCAAGAAAACAGCAAGGCGGCTACAACCAAAAATAAATAAATCTAACAATCAGAAAGGTTTACAAATATCAAGCACATGACAATTGCCACAAGGGAATGGTTAACAGCATTAATTCAAGAAGATCAGAGTTCACAGCGTGTGTCCAGTCAGGGTGTCTTGAGAGAGAGCCATCTTTGAATGTTGGCAGCTAAAATAGAGAAGGCCCCGCCCACAAGATGCCAGCTCCCCCTACAGGGCACAGACAGGAGAGCAGAATATAGAGCAGAGTATGGAGCAGCAAGCATAGAGCAGAGCGCGGATCCCCCAAGATCATAACAAAGTTGTTGAAACCTGCAGGAATCCTGGTTACTCAAAATGTGGCTACTGATAGAACATGCATGTAGGTCGCAGCATTTAAAAGACACTCGTCTGTCTTGAGAGACCGGTCATATACAATGGGAATATTGATCGAAAATTGAAAGCTGTTTTGATGCAGGAGCTACGTCTGAGGTTTAGTACTCGATGTGACGTGAGTGGTCCACTGGAGAGCTCTTTCTGCGCAGTGCTGCCTGAAGCAGGGGCGTGGCCTTGCTACCCACACAGAAGGCCATGCGGGGGAGCTTCGCAGGGAGAACATCCCTGGATGATCTCTGTCCAAAAAGTGGCTTCACCTCACTCTGTGTGCGTGTGTGTGTGTGTCAATCACGGATCATGCTAGCTCCCCCATCACTGGGCAAAACACCAGAACATGTTTGCATTGATGGTGGACTTGAAAGTGAACAAAGCTGCAGCTGTTTATTATAAACCATACAACATCATGTGCGTCTTCCATCCTTCAGATGTATCGTTTTAATGATCTCATGGCTAATTGTAGTTCTGGAGCCTAGAGCCTACAGTCTGTTCGCTTGGACATAAAGGCTGAGATATAAATGAGAACACATTGTAATTTCAGTCTCGTGTCTCTCTCTCTCGGTCTGACTGACTGAGATATAGTAAGTGAAGTATATTTGTAGATTAGATCGATAGATTTTTACAGCTGTATGTGTCCATCTGGTGTACTCTGAGGGTAGAGATGACTTGCATGAAACAATCCACTTTACAGGCAGTATCAAACGTAAAATGTGCCGACCTCTTACTAATAGTCTGATATGCACTACTGAATAGGCTGCTGATCAAACACATTGCATTCTGTTAGAAATATGGACTCAAGGGACTTTGCAGTCGTCAAACTGGTTACCATTCCAGTACAGAACTGCTTTTATGAATGAGGAAAATATGAATATTCACAGACACTAATGTTGCATAAATTCATTGTCATATTCGTGAATACATTCGTTGCACATAATTTTACTCGAATCATTGTCTCTTCTGTTATTACTTGTGTAACTGTGTGAGACGTTTTACTTGTGCAGATTACTCCACACATTGTCTTTTACATGAATATATTAATTACTTTTCTGTTCTGTTCTGCTTGTGTAAACTGTACAACTTCCCTGTGAAAATGAATTATAACTGGGAGATATTTATGAATGGCAAAATAAAATCTGATTCTGATTCTTCTGGTGCAGATGCAAGATGCATTTGACTGCAAATCAAACACATCCAGTTGTTTGATGAACGGGGAGTCTGTGCCCATCTATGTATAGAGTGGGCAGATGTCTATCCGTCAACATCTTCTTTCCATACACACGTGGGGCTAAACAAAACGTAATTCATCTTGAGATTCATTAACGTAATGCTGCATTTTATTGAATGTAATTTTTTAATGTTGGGGGAGGGGGTTCCTTTTACTTTGCGGTCGGTTGGGGCCGGATTGAGACGACCCAAGAGCCACGTCTGGGCTAATGAATATAGATGCTGTCTGCGGGCAGAGAAATACTTCCCAATCCCCATTGGAGCTCCTTGAGATGAGGAGTTAAAATTACAACTGTTCAGTGTTTCTGTTCCTCCAGCTTTGTATAGTTAAGCCATCTCTGCACAGACTACTGTAGAGTGATATTGTTATTGTCATGATCCGCACTCCGCTCTGTAAGTTTCTCTCACCGTCAATCCATCATTCCGTCAACTCGGTAGCCTTGACCCGTCCTCTCTAACCGTCAACCTCCGATTTAAGCTCCACCTTTCCACTCACTCAACTGCCAGATTGTATCTTGGCTACATGTATGCAAGACTCTCCAGCAATTCCCAGATCGATTCCCCGTTGCCAACCCTGCCTGTTCTCGACCGACCTACCCGCCTCGCCTGGCTCCCTGTCGAACTGCAAAGCCTTCGATCCCCGGGTCCTGTCTGCCCGTTCCTGTGGCTGTTTGGCGTACCTCGCTTCCCCGCTTCCTGATCGTCTCCTTCACGGTACTGGATCTGCCCGGCTGGCTTGGCTCTGGACCTGCTACCACCATGGCGACGTCTCCCGCCTCTGGTACCGCTGCCCCCAGACGAGGGATGGTGTGCGAGTGTGAGCACCCCCACCCCCACCCGGCATGCTCACCTGCTCCCCGATCCGACGTCACCCGTTTCCAGACCCCTGGACACTGTACCCCCTACCTTTGGATTATTTATTCACCTGTTGTTTCATGCTACCCTGTGACATGCCAGAACTTTATTTAAACGCCATTACCAAACGTCTGCAATTGGGTCATAAACACGCCCGTTACAGTTACAAGCTTCACAATTGAGTTCACGATTGTATTGTGTGCCATGTCTTTTGCTGAGCGGTAGGTAGACATTATAAATATGACACATTTGTTATTTAAGAAACAGTATTGGCTTGAAAATCATAAACAATCAAATAGTGTTGCAGAGCCTACTACGCCTTTACCCAGCACTGCTACCACCAAACAGAGAGGTCACATTTAGAGGACACGGTTGCAGGAGGTCCAACACACGTGTGTCCTGGAGTGGTCAAAATGTGCAATTCTCTGGTCAAAGGGTCTTCCCGAGGTTAAGAATGAGCACTGCCTTTCCTTTGACACTGGAAAACACAGCCAGTCACCCAAGAAGCAAATACCTCACATAGATACACATCGTTTGGCGTTGCCAACAATAGTTAGCGCAATCGTTTGTTTTTTAATGTTGTTAAAATGTAATCGTGATTTAGCGTTAAATAGTAAGTAAACAAAGCTAATGAGCCTTGATGATAAACACATTCTGTTGATGACACATGCCTATAGTATTACTCCACCCTGTCAAAAAGAAAGGGATGATTCATGATGGCTATTAGTCACAACGTTGAACAGATGCTGCTTACTTCTGTAAGCACCAGCGTTTAGCCATCCTGCGTCATATCAAGCCCTGGATCAACAGGCTCGTGTCAGTGTGCTACGGCAAGGGAAACCCCACTGATTATTTGTGAGTTATTTTTCTGTAGCATCAGCATGAAAACAAAATCCAATGTTCTGGAATGGCGAGCGTAAAGCTAGCAATGTACTTGGTCACATGACCAATAAAGTGCACCACCAGATTGAGAAATGAACACCAACTGCCTCAACATTGGTGAAAATTAAATTAATTTGAAATTAACAGCCAAGTATTCCTTTTTTGACATGTTTTTTCTTACTCCAGAGGCATCTGCTGGTGCCATGGTGATGAAAGTGAGATGAGTACTCAGCTCTTAATCATGTCGTCGTCGTCGTCGTCGTCCCCCCCCCCCTGATTACCTCCAGATCGAATTTTGCAGCCTTGGTGTCAGCCTTTAAAATCCAACCATAAATTGTGCAGTAAAAACGTTGGTCATAAATTAACAGCTGCTTTTTGTCACAGAATAATTTTGGAACATCAGATCCACGGCGCCACTACAAGCCTGCATGATTATGCAGAATGGCGGGCCAGGCTATCAACGTCAACCTCGCTGTTTTACATGCAGACCTATGCTCTTTGTTGCATAGATACTAGTCTCTAAGGCAACACTCTGGTTTCAGGAATCTGTTTGAAAATGTGTCTTGACTGTCCAATCACTGGTTACATATGATAGATTCATAATAGCTATTGGCAATGCAATGGCATCTAATAATAATAATAATAATAATAACACACATATACACACACAGACACACACACACAGAACATTTATTGGCAAATGTTTGAGTACTCCCTGACGGGGAAGCTTTTATAGTGGTTGGCGACCAGGCCAGCATGGGGAAAGTCATAGCCAATAGTTACCACCATCATAAAGGTCAGCAAAGTCTACTGCAGGTACGTCTGCATTTATTTACAGATGCACCAGTGAGAGCGTCCTTGTAAGGGTACTCAGCAGGTGGTGGAAACCACAGGTAACCCCATGTGATACGGTACCTCAGGGAAGCACGCATAGACCCTGTTTAACCTCTTGCCTTGTTACCAGAGTCACAGACTAGGGAATTCAGACACAGGAATTCTGCCTCCAGGACATCAGGACACCACACTGACACAGAACATCGTTTAGGCTCCTTCTTCTGCATAGACTGCTGATTGTGTCCTACTTTAGCATTAGCTTAGCATTTCTGTTCTAATGACCACGCATTCAGCTCTTCATTTGATCATAAAACTCTTTGACTTTTTATGTGTTCTATTTAAATTGTATTACCCTTGAAATGCAATAGATGATCCCGCTGTATAGTGTATTTATTCATGCGGCACGAAACATTCCGTTGGTTCGTCTTTAATTGATGCGCAGTTCACCTATGTTCTGCTTGACTGAAGACAATCTTTATTCCTGATCAAAACGGAATTAATAGCACCCAGGGGTTAGAGCAAAAGGCTGTGACTCGGCAGGAAAGGAAATGCACAAAGACTTCATTTGAAATTCTTCACCATATAACAGAGATGACATAAGAGCCCTGAACTTGTGTTCCAGTTCCAGACAGGCGAAAAAGGCGCCGGTCTGAATACTATATTCACATCGCTATCGCGCCAAATCATTCGGAATCGTTTTGCTAAACGAATCATCTGTCACTAAGCGGCTAGAAATCATCGGCCAATGAAACAAGCAGCAGTGGAGTGTGGGCTGTCAGCCATTGTCTGTTGCAAAACATAAGGAGGTGGCGGTGATGTGGAACACCACGACATCTAAAACGCAAGGCAATTCATTTACTTTAGGAGTGTATTCATTTATTTAGGAAACAACATTTATTTATGAATCAAGGACATCTCCGATAGGCTGAAACACCACCTTTTGAGGTATTTTCTTCACTAGCTTGTCCATTGTAAATGACCAGACCCAATGAATGAATGTAATTTGTCATATTTTCACATGCATCCATATAGTAGGGGTATATACGCTATTCAGAGCACATTGCCTCTAAGATGCTCTACATTGAGTAACACAAAGGGGACGTGTTTGATGTGTCAAATATCGCATTCACAACACTACAACAAACACATATTGCACATAGAAACACATTTCAAGAATCTCCTTTGGTCTTCAACCACAGCCAAACCAGTGTGGCGCTCGCTTTAGTCGGTACTGCGCTGTAGACATACAAACCAGTAAAGCAACTCACAGTCCATTTCATTACACTTAGAACATACTGTATTACGTTCTGATGGCACTGTGAGCCGTGGGCAGGCCGCACTCACTTATTGCTATTGTTGGGCCGTGACTCATCACACGTTCACACGTTGTTTATCCAGAGAGTCCTGTTGGCATAGCCCCGCCCCCCCCCCGTGATGCTAAGGGGAATGCTAAACCATTGTATGACATGTCAGCCACGATATGTTCAGCCATTTTTTTTCTCTTTTCTCCGCTAGTGTGAATTACTTAACAACGCAGAAGAGGCAGTTCTAAGAACCACCGAACCGCAGTAGGAGTATATGCTGGCTTGCATACTATGCAGTACAGTAAGACGTTTCAGAGACCTTTTTTGTATTTTCCTCATCATCTGTCAGCTTGAAGCAAACAAGCTAACAGGTTCACAACAACAATGTTGTATTTATTTATTTCCATCTTTCACTCTGGATACTGGAAGGTACTGAGGGGGAGAGTCATTTCCAGCTACTGTTTTTCCTTTCCATTTGGCTAAACCCAATGCAGACCGGGGTTGCATCCAGACGTGCACACGACACATTACACTGTGTACTGTTTTCTGGCATACTATTATTATGCGAGCCAAAAGTCGCTATTTTTGGACAAGGCAAAATGGAGGAGTTACAAAAAGCCCATGAAGGTTCCCCTTGAGCAGCAGGCTAGGCACCAGGAGCAGAAAGCTATGTGTCAGGATATGCTAACAGAGCAATGCCAGCAGAATGCACTTTTGCATGCAGAGCTACAAATCTGTGAGCAGCCAACACTTCAACCCCAACAACTTAATTCCCAAAATGATGAAGTGATGACGTGGAGGCCTATTTCTGGGGGGGCCTCTGAGTGCATAACAAAGAGGGAAGGTTTGGCCAGAGAACACCTCGGCCTCTGATTGCACCATTTCTCATGGTTTGCGCCCGGCAGGCATGAACCCGAATCCAGCTAAAGTTTATTCCACTCTTGCCAGGTTTGGATGCTAGCCAAGGCTTGTCTAACCAATGACCCTGCTGGTGTGAGTGTACTGGAAATCTTAGCTATGGACACATTTTCATACACATTTTCATTCAGAACTGGGGTCTTTTGGTCCTGCAGCCACGACTCCACCCCGTTGCTTGGGGACTCGCTTCCTCCGCTGCCTTGAACTGCTGTGCAGAAGGACCGTGCATCGAGACGTACAGGGAGAAGGTCAGCGCCTTGTGAGAAGAGGGGGACACGCTCCCAATGTGACTTGTTGGATTGCTTTTCCGCCACACCCCCGAGTGCAGTGCTATTATATAACTGCAAGTTCGCTTTGTTTCATTAAGATAACAACAAATGTATTCACACTTTAAAATGTAAACCGAGCACGCAGACAAATGACCCTCCATTTACGAGCGCTGTAGTCCAACGCATTTATTTCCCAAGAGAATACACAACAACGCCGAATGGAGACCTGAGGATGAGGGGGTGTGGTTCCCCTCCGACACGCTGGATGTTTGGTGTGTTCCGGTGAACAGCGTGTGGCCAGGCAGTGGCTTTAATCACTCCGTTCCCTCTTGCACGCTCAGTTGGTTAGAGCTCCCTTATTACTTTAGCGTGACCATATTTTGGTGTTTGTGGAGGTCCCCGGAGGACCCGCACTCCTCCTTGAAACGAAGCCGCAGGACACAGGCAGCGTTATATGTGCAAAGGTCAGCTTGTTAAGCAATATAATTGGATTTACTTTAGCTCCCTCGGTTGTAGCCGATCCTAATGCTGGCTTACGCAGCGTCGGCGAGAGATGCGGTTTTCCCCCTGGTCTCTAATTTTGCTATTGATTCATCGGTCGTTTGTATTCCGAGTGGAGACAACCCCTGACACGCAGTCATGCCCACAAACTTTGCGTGGAACGTCTTAATCTGTCAGTGTCTAGACACAATCTCGGGTCACAGTGCCTCTCTCATCTGGGCACAATGCATTGCAAATCACAATCATTTCCGAGAGTTGTTCTTTTTCAGTGTGTTTTGTACACGGCATATGCTGTCACTGTAAGATTAATCGACACATTATTTTCCAACAAGTTGGACCTGTTCCCATCGTCCTGTGTCCTAGTCGCAGTTCACCATAAACTAAGCTCTTTGTTTTGTGTGTAACTTTCTCATACACACATAATTAAGGATATTGATTGAAATGAAAAGTAATACATGTGCAGATTCAGGTTCGAATGCTATTGATTAGTTGGCCGTGAGGGTTCATTTAGTGTACGTTGTTGCCTGACTTGAAAACTCAAGGTCTGACATTTTGGAGCGATATTCGTGACTCCTGCCAGCCAGAAAGATGAATACACAGCACAACGGAGTCATCGCAGCTGGAGACGTTTGTCTGTGTAACTTCCAACTGTCTAATGGTGGAAGTGTGTTGATGGGTATCTCGAAAGGGGAACATTGCGGGGCAAAAAAAATGGGAACGTTACAATGTTACAGATGTCAAATACAGGGGAGATATTCTGACAACTGAGTGCAAATTTGCGTGCAAACAAAAACAAACACACAGAGGTGCTATTCATCATGCGGTACGGGTGATACTGCCTCGTTCTCCTTTTCGCTTTCGTGAAACACACAAACACAACCGAGCTGTTCTCAATTTGCCCAATCAGACAGGCAAAGTCATCGGCATTCATCGGAGGTTTGCAGAACATCAATTCTCTGAACGTTCATTATCTAAACCCACATTGATCTTTTATACCTTGAGGAAGAATGGGGAGTCAGCATTCCATTCTACTTGTTACATATGACAATAAGGAAATCTTCAATCTTGAAAATACCATATATTATAGTTATTGGCATGCGATGATATAAACATATGGCATGACAGAACTGTGTGTTCTTGTACATTGCATGCCGGCGTTCTGGCAGTCGCAGGCGTGTCCCGGAACACGACAGCGTCAGTGTCCAGTGTGATGTATGACACGCGTGTCAGGCAGCGGCTTTCTGAACGGTGCTGTTGCCGCTAGCCGAGCACATTCACGTGACATTTATCATGTGCGTCAATGTTGACGCGTAACATCACAACGGTGGACTTGTGCGCCATGTGTGTGTAATACCTCGGAGGGCAGATTGAAGAGCTTGGATAAATCTGCACACATAACAAGTCATCAAAACGTCACATCTGTCCCGTGTCCCGGCACGCCACGCACCCGTTTTTACACCAACGTCGATCTGGCATTGTTACTGCCTCCGCCGTCGCCGACTTAAAGGCAGAATAAAAACGACCTTGTACCTTTTACACAGGAGGCGGGGGAGAATAATGAAGTGAAAAGCCTGCGTAAAAGGGGCGAGGGCATATAGGCAAACAAAAGTGCAAGAGCTGTTCAGTCATTCGGGTAATGAGGATTGTCTGGCTCAGGAGAGAGCGATATCAAAACAACTAGGGCTCCCCCTTGTAGCAATACAAGAAAAATGGCTTGAAGACTGAATGGAAAGAAAATGTCGCACAAAAAAAATCGGATTGGCTCATCCAAAGCTGATAAAACCATTAAAAATGAAAGGAGTCTCCAAGCCAGTGAATTATTTAGGAGGACGCTTATATGAACACTTGAACATTTCTCCCAGGGAGGTGGAAAGAAAACAAATTGTCAGGGAAACGCTTTTCTGTGTCTTCACCCCTTTGTGTGTCAGCCCTAAAAATATTGTGTTTCACGCAGCAGTGCCTCTGAAGTCGTCCGACGCCAAACTCAATTCGAGATGAGAGAGAAAATGTGTGTTTTAAGCTGTAAGGCAAAACATCACAAGAGAAAAGGCCGTTATATCTGAGAGATAAGCCGTTATATTTGGGTGCTGGGCATAGAGAAGTCAATCTACTGTAGAATTACTGTAGCATTCTTCAGATACACTTCAACATTATGAAATAGGCCTGCACATTATTTCATTACACTGTCTGTGCACTGCAAGTCAAACACCTCTCCGAATGAAGATGTCACAAGTTTGTTTAACTCTCACTTCTGTAAAATTGAATGCCTTCTGGTGTTTTTTGTTGTTGCAGGAAGTTGGACCCAATGGCATCTCCTTCACGCTGGTGCTACAGCACACAAGCGAATGGTCTTATCTCCAAAAGTCCGAAGCTCGTTCAACCCATCTGCCTTTTGTGACCCTCTTCCCCCCGTACCTAATGAGCGCCATACCTAATTAGCATTCCCATAGCTTAAGAGATAAGCACTTTTTAAATGAGCAGGCAGCACAGTGATGATGGTATTTACTGCTACTGAGAAGTTTGATGCCGTCAAAGTCTCTGACATTTTCCTCCGCTACATTTTTGACGTTACGTAATTCCATTTTGGGCTAAATGTTCTGCAAATACCAGTCACCAGCAGTCTACACGGATCTTTCAATGCCGCTGTCATTACGGACCCCGAGTGCAGAACAGAATGGGTGTTTTCGCCAGTGGTCCTACCACTACAAGAAATGATGACTTGTTTTAGTCTATGTATTAGTCAATTACGTCATTTACATTTAACTGTACGTTTAGGGCATTTGGCACACGCTTTTATCCAAAGCGACTACCAATCAGTATGTTTGTTAAAAGAGACTGCAATATATCACTGTGGTATATACAGATAAACATTCATAATAGCAAGGTTAATATAAGTTTTATATTTACTAGGTTGCCTGGGGATGCAGAGTCCAGGTGAACTCTGAACAGGTGGGTCTTGAGTCAGTGGTCATTCGACCACTGCGGTGCGAGAACAGAAGAGTTTAGACCAGTTGTCCAGCATCATTTATTTTAATAAAAAATGGATGTTGATGAATGATCTGCTGTGTTAACATCCATAAAGACATCAAGACCAGAGACATTCACCGTCAGATCACATGTTCATTAAATGTGTCAATGGGCCCATGTGCAGAGTTGGTTAGGAAATAGTATTTTATTATGTATATTGAAAGACACCTCAAGGAATGCACAGCCCTAGTGAACATCAATTAAATAGTTCCATTTATTCATGCAGATTTTATGAGGCATAATACTACAAGTTAAAGACCATAAGGGTAAAGGTACTGAGCCGACTGTCAGCTCATAGTTTTAGCTAGCCTACTTCTTACAGTGTGAAGGTTAGCCCACAGCCAAAGAATTGCAGCCAATTTATGTTAAGTTGGTCCGCACATCAACAGATTGACAAGTAGCTAATCATGTATTGTACAATGAGCATGCATCCTGGATGGCAAAAGGAAGCGAATGAATCTCGGCAGAATCAAACCACTCATTTGAGTGTCCTGGGGCTTTTGCATTCGTTTCTATGGGGGAAAACAGGACTTGTTGCGAGCCGACATGCAAGGTATACACAGACGTGCATAAAAGCGTCCAATTAGCCTCAACGCGGTTTCCAGGCATTAGAGGCTGCTGTTTTGTAAGCTTGCATTCTGCTTGTATCACGGAGCCGTTTCTGGCACTGTGTAGACGGAGTGGTATCTACAACTGGTGCTGGGCTTCTCGGTGTCTACTGGAGGATTTAATTGGCTTATCTCTCTCTCTCTCTCGCTGTCTGTGTCTCTGTCTCTTTCTGTCGCTCTCTCTCTCTCTCTCTCTCTTTCTTCTCTCTCTCTGTGTCTCTGTCTCTCTCTGTTTCTCTCTCTCTCTCTCTCTCTCTCTCGTGTATTGTATATATATGACCTGTAGTGTTTGAGCCTTGGAGGAGAGGGAGGGAGAAAAAGGTTCACCGTGATATCTTGCATGCAATATGCAACGAGAAGACCCACAATATACGAGAGCGCGTGTCGAGACGTACGCTCAGACTGATCTGCAGTGTTCTCGCTAGCTTATGTGAGTGGTGACGCCTTGCAAGCTGTTCACGCTTCGTCGTCCAGACATCTGATGCAGATCACATGTCCATGAAACGTGTAAATGGGGTCACGGACAGAGCTGGTGAGGAAACGGGTTTTGTGATTTAATCAGAGCGTAAACACGCTTCGGAAAAAGGTGCAAATGTGATGTAAACATCGTGTTGATGTCTTACAGCATCTCGTATTTGTGATTTGTGTGGAAATATCTGGAACTATATTACAGCTTAGCCATTATGAAGTACTGATCAATAAAGCAAGACATAGGACATGTCTGCTTCCAATAACACGCCAACAGCATCTTGTAAAACATGTTGTATCATGCCCTGTTGCCCTATCGTGTGTGTGTGTGTGTGGATTTTAAATATATGTCGAGATGTGAAGCTTGATGTGATGATACTTTGCTAAAATCTTTTTAAGCTTTTGTAAATGGTTAATGATTTAAACGATACATTTTGTATCATTTGTATCATTTAAACGATACATCCTAAAGAGAGCAAAAGTCCTGTCCAGAAGATTACAAAAAACCAATACAAATCCGGGTTACTTGCTTTTGCATGGCTTGAAATTCAAAAGACCTTCTTCCTCCTTCCATTCTGTTGTATAATGTGCCGGCATTTCTCCCAAGGCACTCCATCTGTGGCTGTGAAAAGACCTCAATCTGTTCGATTCGGCCCATTGTGCACACGTTTCCTGATCACATCTGCCAAACGGGCCTTGTCAGCTGCCACTCGGACATGTGCAATTACTTACCAATCCGGGGGTCGGTTACATGAAAGGATGGATGGATGGATGGATGGATGAAGTGGCATGGGACTAGCAAGTATGAGAGCGGAGTACAGTGAACCCCAATTAGTGATCTTGAATGGGCCATGACAATCAAATGAACTGGCCAAAATTGGAAGTTGCAACAGCATGAAAGTAGAGGGTGACAGCTTTCAACCACCAAATGCACCGAATGAGTCGATCATCTTTTATGGTAAAAAAGAGAGAAGATCAAACCGCTATTACCATAATGCCCTAAATAGGCAGCCGAGTGGGCCTTTTTGATCGATTGTGGCAAGCACGAGAAGCTTGCTCTCCAAACCTTTGCTAAACATTATTCTTCTCCCCCCCAATGCGTTCACCCAAATCTTGTACAGGCCCAGGCATATATATTTACGGTGTCATCCATCACAATATAAGGGCAAGGACATCCTGCATTCGCTGACAACTGGTACCCCACAGACAAACTTAAATGTATTGACAAGTGTCTGGGGGTGGTTGTGGTTATAATAAATTGAATCATCTGTATTACGTGTTGTTTTGTGTACACCCGAAGAAAACCAATTTAACATTTGTACATTTTGAATAAGGGGCAAACGTAATTTCTCATGTATGATCGGCTCAGGTATGACAGCTACAGACATGAGACCTCCATGTCCTGGGAGCAAGTTATAGAATCGAGGAAAAACAAGTGGAGATTTACATGACTCAATGTGAATTGCAACATTATCTTTCAGAAATGTCTTACATCCTGCTCTCTTGTCATATAATGAAAAAATATATCAGTATATATGGAATTATTATGAATGTTAATATGGCATGGCAGTCGAGATTATATTAATATGCTCTGATAATGAGGACCCTTGGTGGCATTCAGCATAGCATAGGAGAGGAGGATATTGGCCTTGCATGCCAATATCCCCTCCATTTGTCCTATTATCTAATATATAAGATATTGGTAGTCATTACATTTGGTGAACCTGAACTTAATAAATGAATGAATATTTGACATCCTCAGGTTTGACAAAGCCACCCACAGAATATACTGAAAGAACGCTGGTCTGAAGCATTTGGATTAATATCACTGAGCGGTTAAGCCCATACACTGTTAAAGTCAGCCATTAGTTGACATGTCCCTTTATTTGTGACATCCCTTCTCATTCAGATAATGATTGGCAGAGTAACGTCCATTGCTAACCAAAATCACATTAAACACGTCTCAAAGACGTCAGCTCTGTTGCCTTGGTGGGCAGAAGCCATGCTACTTGTCATGTGGATATCCTATCGACACCTGTGTTGTTATGACCTAGACATGTCAGCATGACAAAGAAAGTAATCCAACGACTTCTAAATGGATGGAAACCATCAGGTGGATGTCGAGACTTATTCTTGCATACTGGATGGATTAGAATGTGTGTGTGTGTGTGTGCGCGTGCGTGCACATGCATCCGTGTCCGATATGTGCAGTACGCCAGTGAGGTTTGTGTGTTTACAGCATAGACTACATAATAAATGGATGTAGTCACTCTGAGGCCACCCATTGGTTTGTGGACGACTGTTTTGAAGCCTCGAGTTTGGCCATTGGCCGTCGCCATCTTGGCATTTTGCAAGAGGATAGCATACCTTTGAGCACACCCGAAGACTAAACAAGACATTTTTAGGTGGCATAAATGTAAAAAAATATATAAAACAATACAAAAATGAGCTTTCATAAACTGAATATACACTGTGAATGGGTCAAATTTCAAAGACGAAAACACGGATAACATCCCAAAACAAGTTCACGCTATTTAAATGTACACAGTGCCATAGATACTGATTCTATCCTTGTTTATCGGTCGCTAGGCACGCCCTTAAACATGCCCTGCTTCATCATTTGTTTTACTCTATACAGGATCATTTACAAAATGAACATCATGCTGTATTGATTAAAACTCAAAACAAGTGATTGAGACCCTTAACTCATTAGGACAAGGTTTACTGAGTGAATGGGAATTAGGGCCATTTTGTCATTTGCTACCAAACAATCAGACTTGCTGGCCATTAGAAATAATGCACGTTTCGTTTAAGGCTTCATTTTCCAGACAGATGGTTTGCCCTTGGTTTACAGGTTTATTGGTACACTGCCATCTCATTCACCAGTGTTGGATTTAGCAGAATTCAAGCTAAGACTTCAGCACAGGAAGGAGGACTGGGTTGGTCAATTGCAATTGGCCTCATAAAAATGTGTGCTTCTCTCATGGATTGAGGAGGGAAAGTATTCTCCCAGTTGTTAGCATCAATTCATGTAGTAAGATGTCCCCCATTCACTCTGAATGGGGGAATATAACACAGAACAAGTCCTGTGTTTATTTTGGCTCACTTCAATCATTTATTAGATGCGTTTTATTTAACAGCGGGATACTGCAAGAGCTTTTGTATGTCATACAAACCATACTCTGATCATGGTACCTGTCACCATCCAAAATTGATCATGATCCATTATTGATAAAGGAAAAAAGTGCCCCAGAACTCCTTATAAGGACGAATTAAACTATCTGACACCTAAAAGGTTTCAGGTCTTTGCGGCTTTGCATTTAACATGCTAAGCACTCTCGGTATTCTGCAGTCCATGAAATATTCACTTCCTCTCTCCATCTCTTTGGAGATGCAGACCTATCGAAGTGCCCCATTTCATCTTCGTTTCCTGGCCCTGTGTGTGGTATGAGCTACGCAAGTTGGTTATGAGACATCAGGACAGAAAGGCTATCCTGGCCCTTTTTTGGTTTTGTTTGGGACAATGGTTGAAGACTTCAGTGAAGACAAATCAGTGATTTTTCTGTATATACTGTATATTTTAAAGGACGGTGTTGCTCTGATTAAACATTTAATATCTTTGTCAAAAACACAAAATGGAGTCCTGGCAATGCTCAGTTTTGCTCCATTGTCCATTGCTGATGACAAAACAAATGTTTGTGTAAATGCTGGATATTGTGACAACGGAAAGATGGTTCATTGCAAACATTAACATATTCTTCCCCATGGAAGAATGATTCATATCATTCATAAATGTCATGCATCTGCCAATTTTATCAGTCAAACCTTCCCCAGATAGATGTATGATGTCAGAAATCCGGTGAATACTACAACTAACTAGCTACATGCAAGAACTCCTCTTGGTTCTTTCATTCTGCGGGCTGAGTGACACCTTCATCGTGTACACTACTACTATGTATGGGCTCACTGTGTCGGATTTGTCCTTGTCCTCGGTCCTTCTATTTCGATCTACCATGGCTACACCTGTGTGTTCCATAAGCACCGGCTCCTGGCTAAGTAGGTGACTACTCCTCTTTGGCCAGCGCTTTCCCGATCGGGAAACTGCTACATTGCTATGCTGCTACATCACTCTGGCCAATTTCTGAAAAATAAACTAGGGCTCATACAACATGACCGCAATTACCAGCAGCCATCTGCATCGTGTAAAATGAATGCAGAAACAGGCCATTGTCTAACTTGTATTTCAGCGTCCTAACAAGCATTTGAATGGACAGACGGACTCACAGGTCTGTCCATTGAAATGTTCTGCATCAGCCTCTTTTGCTCTTCCCATCGCAAGGTTGGGTCAAGGACAGAGTTAATCCTGTGTGGATACGTGTTGCCACCCATACAAAGAGACTATGATATTGGTCAGCCTGGATGTATGGCGCTGTGTATGGTGGCAGTGTCAAAATTCTCAAATACTGTATCACAACCAAGGACACGACTCAGACTTAACTCGCATGACTTTAATCGGTCAAGCTTTGACTGGTCAAGAATCTTGATTTGAATGGTTTAACTTTCAGTGTAGAAAGTGAAAGTGTTCACTACATGGGAGGCCATTATTTTCAGCACATATAGGGTGATGCCATATTTTCAATGTCAGGTAAGTAATACAGAAAAGTAGTGGGTCGGATAAAAATAAAATTGAGAAACTTGTATTATTTGTTTATTTTAAAGTCATATAGGTGTATTGCATGAATGTAAAGGCTTCACACGGGCCTGAAATGACACTGAAGTACAATCTTCACACAGCATTACATGCTTTTTGGTGTCAACGGTACCAAGTATCTCATGGTTTAATTTACGCCAGCAAATATGAGGTGGAAACCGGAGATTCCTGTGGGTTTCCCAGAACCTATCGTTCACCATTACAGTGCTAAGACATAGTGGATTTGGTTGCTGGGATGGGAAATTGCATGTTCCCCCATTCATTCTCATACAAGAGAATGACACTCTGCTCTCCTGGTGTTGGTAGTTCTGTCCACATTGGCCTCTCCCTGACCCCAAAGAAATTAATAAAAAATGTAATTGTTTCTATGTCAGGAGGGAATAGGGGATGAGGGCTGTGGGTGTATTGTGATATATGCAGTAAGTGTATTGCATCTATATTCTCCCGTCTCTATAGGAGGTCTGGAAAGCGTTTGGCTGACACGTCTCCTCTGGGGGAAAATATAGCTATTCAAGCTATTTATAAAGTTCTATTTGAATCATGGAAGTGGGATTCTGTTGTCTCCAAAAATGCATTGGTTGGCATTTGGAAGCCAATCAATTTACTTAGTAGTTTGTCTTAATTGTTTGGCGTGTGTGTTTATTCTTTGTCGCAGCGCAGTGATTTTGGTCTTCGCCAGGCAGATTATTCCAAAACATCATCGATCTGACAGAGAGAGAGAGAGAGCGGAAGCGTACTGGTTTTTGGTTTGAATGTCTTTAAATGGACCATGGGGACAGTTGCTGAGCATTATATACTGCAGAAGAGACCAATTAGGGGGGATTTCTGGGGCTGTGGTTAGGAACAATGGCTTTCAGCCCACTCAGTGATGGGATATTAAACTAAAAACTCACATTTAATCAAATTAAATTGATTAAAAGGGAAAATAAGTCCTTTTCAACGCTTTGCTACAGTCAGCAACACTAATGAAGAGCGGAAAAAGAAAAGTATTCATATTTCAAATTCACAGAGATAAAAAAAACCATATAGAGCGTCCCTGGGCCCCTCCTTTGGATTCAGCGTTCCCTTCCCTCCGTGAGCGTGTCTACTGAGAGCCGCATTAGCATGATCTAAGCTGTGATGGGCCAAGATGCAGCCGACATAAAATGAGCCATGGTTTCTATGTGCCCTCTTTCTCTCTCTTCAATCTCCAGAGGCTGATGTGTTCTCTTTTGTCGTGCAGAAAAGGTCTCCAACATGCTTTCACTTCGTCTCGCCTTGATCAATAATGTTATTTATTAGTCGGAGCAATCCATTAGCCAGTGGCAAATGGGCAGAGATGCGGGGACGGTTTTGATTCAGATCAGCTCAGATGAGAAGCTGCTGGCATTTAGCCAAACTGACTTTATAATCAGCACGTCAATAAAGAAAAAGAGGTACCCCAAAGAGTCAAATCTTATTTGAATATCCTACTCTGTCATACATCTTATAATCTACCACTTTTCATTTTCTTAAAATAGTATTGAATGTGTCTAATTCTTTGATTGTGTTCCGTGATATCTGACTTGTCAGGCATGTAGTGACAGTGACTCATTCAATATATGTCCATACGTATCCTGTCATAATACACAGGAAGGTTTTCTATGTCACGGGAAGTTTAGCTTCTCTATACACTTGCATACATGACATACATTCTTTTGAATAATATAATCATAATGACATAATAACGTAACATTTTTAACATCATCACGGAGTAGTGACCCACAATGATCCCAGTGGAGTAAAGGATCCATTGAACCTTTCTACTCCCTCATCCCTTGGTCCAAACTAGTATAACCTGCTTGGTTATACTAGTTATACTTGGCAGTGTTTCTCAAATGGGAGTAGGCTATGTGTACCCCTGTGTACCTTGAAGTATTATAGGGGATATTCATACATAACCAAAAAATGCTGTAGTTTAAATGTTGGTTGTGAACAATTGTAAAATAAAAGGTGTGAATATGTGAATACTGTCTTAATACAGTTTAGTAAATCAGAATAGTAGCTTTGTAACAAGTGTGGTCAATTGTTCCAATGAGACCTTATCACTTCAACTTGAAAGGGGTACTTGGCTTAAAATGATGCTGAGAGGGGGTACAAAAAACAAATAAAGAATTGAGAATCACTGCTATAAAGCATCACAATTGCTGACCTGAACCCGACCACTAAAGGGAGGGGGATGGCAGGGTGCAGTGTGACAGCCCAGTAGGGGTTCATGGCCGACATCAAGACAACCAGCACCACTCCCTGGAGGGCCCCGGTTCTGATGCCACGGGCGACGCTCTTCACATTGAAGAAAGTCTTTTATCAGTCACTCAGACTGCCTCTTCGTCACGGGAGGGCGTTTTGTGGTGGCTCTCCAAAGAACCACTCTGTGTTCTCACAACAACAAGTACCATGGCTCGCAGTTACTGCTGCTGCCGCTGCTGCTGCTCCACGCGACCCCATGCCTTTCTGAAAGGCATGAGTCTCCGCGGAGGCAGGCCCACAGGCTCGACGATCAGTCGTGTCCTTCCCCTTGTTTGTTTGTTTGTTTGAAATGTGGTTGTATTAGTGGATTTACATCCTCAACTGTTGCGATGACAGGTGGATTACTCAGCTATACTGCCCAAAGGCAAAAGACCTTGAAGGGGAGGTTCAAAACACTGGGGTCATTTTCACACCTACCTTACTTGCTTCAAAATGTTGATATTTGATAGCTGAGTGTGAACCCCCCCCCACACACACACACACACACATCCATGGGGGGTGTCACACTTTTGCCTCAGTGTTAGCCTCAGTGTTGACACAAATCCCTGCTTCCCATGACTGATTTTGTCCCCTTAATGAGTCGACATTCATTTTTCACTTTTCGTTTCGTTGTTTCATTGTTAAGGTTTATGCAATTTCGTTGTTTTCGTTGACAAATGCAGGAAGTAGAACCAAGCAGTTTCGTGTTGACCTCAACAGTGCATATCATTGCATGACTTACTTCAATTTGACTGTAGTACCCATGCTTGGTGTCATTGTTACATAGAGCACCTTTAATGTACACATGCATAACTTTGACCCTAGTTTGGAAGTCAAGGTGTTTTGCAATTGTATAGCCTACAGAGTAATACAGGCTCACTCCAAGGCAAAAGGCTGTAGCTTGCATTTGATCTCACTTTGTTTATCACATTAGGATAATAATGTCTCGAGTAAATATAGTGGTATGCAACGAGACTGTCCACTAATATCATAGGAATAAGGATAAATAAATCAGTTTGTCGTATCTTTTGGAACACACATTGTTTGTACATTTCCAAGTTGCCTAGTCGCCAAGTTTGTATTCGAAGAAATAACAATATATTCTTTCCTGCCTTTTTTGCATCGAACAGCGAGCGGTGCTTGTCACAGTCCTATAGGCTTCGTATTCGCATGGCGCTGAACGGTCAATTAGGCATTCACTTGCCACAAGACTAGGCTCCCTTTTGCAATCCCTATGCTATCTATGCCCGGTGGTGGTGGTGGTGGAGCTCGGAGATAGTATGTTCAGCAACCAAAAAATGAGACGGGGCTTGTGTGTGCGTGTGACAGGGAGGCAGGCAATATTTTCTTTTTGCCCGTCTCGTAAAAAACACACACGAGAGGGAGGCTATGCAAACAAAACAAACTATTCTACTCAACTACTCAGAACGAAATATTTCCCCACTGTAATTTGAATATTTCTTGCCTCCAAATGATCTCAAAATCACTACTTGAATTGTTTGTGGAAGTAAGTGAAGTTACTACTTTTTGCTTTGGCTTTGGGCCCACAGTCTTTTTTAAGAGTTTGGCCACAACTGAAGCAATGCCTTTTTGCCTTTGGCTCATTACCATAAGTCTACAGATTGCAACAGGGTCATTATGAATGTGTCTGAAAACGAAGAAACGTTCTCTTGATCACATTGTAATGGTGTTTGAACACCATATCTAAGGAAATACATATCTAAGGAAATACACTTAGAGTTAGCTTCCTGAGTAACTGGGTAACGACTTGATGGTACATCATTCACAGACATAATTCTAGGTTGTTTGGTCTGGATCATAAATGGATGTATGCTGCCTTGGAATGTAACGCGTGTCGTTTTCAGATGGACTTGGAAATCGGGCATTAGGTTGTTTTGCTGATTCATCAGGTTACACGTTTTGCACTACAGTCTGCCTGTGTGGATTTATTGTGCATTGTTGTGCTATGGTTTTGTATATAAGCTAGGTCAACTATCCTCAGGTACCTTCAGGTATTGGCATGTACATGGAGAAAACAAAAGCTGCAACCCTTGGTGCTGAAATAGTGAGCTTTTTCAAAAATGAAGGATTGGCGTGTGCTCTGCACCCCTCTCAAAATGCCCTTGTGACCCACTTATGGGTCACGAACCACCAGTTGAGAAACACTGTGCTGGACTATGGAATATGCAGAGAGAGTAAGAGTGGAGACTAGTCAAGTTGAATGATTTCTAGGGGCAGAGCGGTGCCCTGACTCATTATTGGAGAACTATGAAAAGCTCTCTTCCACAAAGTTTTCAAAGGTGAGAATCAATGGTGTTCCAACTCAAAAAGTTATATGTGAAAAAATATCCCGAGTGCTGTAAAACTAAAGAAAATATGGTTGCCCTTGAAGCAAGTCATCTGTGGCAGAGACCTGCACCCGGCAGTCTGTCTGTCTTGTTCTTTCTTGCTCGGTTTCCCTCTCTCCCTCTCACCCTCCCTCCTCTCCTCCCTGTCCTACACTGCGGGGGATTTAGGAGTGTGACAAATCAATCCAAGGAGTGAGAAAGATATGAGTTTTATATCCAGGATTTGACATCTGGGCCTTTCTTCTTTTGTCAAGTGGTTGACGACTGTTCTACTGTTTTTAGATAGCAGTTTACCCTGGATTAGCAGAGGCTTCTCTTCTTTCAGAGACTAAAACTCCTGAGACTGAGATTTATTGCAAACTGAAT
The DNA here is from genome assembly GCA_900312585.1 of Malacocephalus occidentalis. Taxonomy (NCBI): domain Eukaryota; kingdom Metazoa; phylum Chordata; class Actinopteri; order Gadiformes; family Macrouridae; genus Malacocephalus; species Malacocephalus occidentalis. The sequence continues at coordinate 5,955 of OMOU01063748.1, read as the reverse complement.
CACAGACTTTATGTGGCATCATGCAAGGGGTTTGAAGACTGGAACCACCACAATGAAAACAAAAATAGTTTTCCCCGTTTCTCCTGCGATGGGCAGCATATAACGCAGGCTTCAAGATATGTCATGTGGTGCTGCTTTGAACAAATATGCCATTTATTTGGACAGAATGGGAAAAAATCAGTTGATATTTGATAGGTTTAATTTCATGATGAGGGATCTACTTAAGGCAAGCTTAAGTACAACCCATCTTTATCAAACATCACTGGAACGTAGCAAATTACCATATTATCAGTTAAAATATAACATCCAGTTTATTATGAATTAATGATCGAACTGACAAGGTAATGCGTTCAAAATTCTGGAATAATTGTATTCATTATCAGTGGAAATGTTATTACAATACCAGTCAGGACATTTTATTACAATATTGTGAAAGATATTAAATAATCTGGATACTTTCCAACCCAATTCAATAGCCATACTATTTTATTCACCAATGTATGCACTTGCATGAGGTTTCACGTTTTTCTTGAAAACTGACGAGTGGGACGTGTTGGCATCTTGTGTAAACCCAAGATGTTTTAAATAGATATAAGAAAAGCTTGTGTGAGAACAGATCCATCACTGTCATACTTCTCACCTGGAGATAGTCAACTTGCCTTCATGATAAGCCAAGTGATGTTTTAGTGTCGTGACTTTGAATCAGGGTTGCAATAACTGAAGAGTTGGACACTTTGTTACATGTGGAGCCATCGAGATGCATGCTAATGGTAGGTGAGTTTGTCATCTGTCTTGTACCTTGTGTACAGACACGAGGCATGGATAGCTAGCAACACGAGACTCATTTGGCCAAGTCAGTGGCATATGTCTTCAACATTCTCAATCAGCCCTTCTCTGTTATTTGTGCTGTTTTGGATAAAACATAGAATCAAAGAAGCCTTGTGTGCACAACAGAACCACTGTGTCATAAAATGATGCAACTGACGTCGTTTCATCCCAACATTTTAAACCGAGAGTTAAAAAAGAAAAACCGTCATTCTAACTATTGCTATTTTTCAAATTGTGTGTTATTTTTAAAGTTGCTCTCCAGATACAACAAAATGCAATATTTTAGCTCTGTGTACCTATCGTTCTTAACAAATACTGGTCCCACAGGCAAAGAGCTGCTGCCCTCCTCATGAGGCAATCCAACGAGTCCAAAGAGTCTTAACGGGTGTCTTAGGGGAGTCGGACAGAAAATGACTTTACTTTATGGTGCGGCGTTTCTTATCGATTACCCAGCAGACAGATCAACAGTCTGTGTGCTCTGAAAAATGCTCAAATATGGAGGCCATTCAGTGTAGCTAATGGAGGTGTTGATCATTGTCAGCTTAACGACACTCTCCAAGTGGACTTGTGTGTACACACAAATGGAGGCTTTCCATTTGTGTTGCCTGACCCTACAGAGATATTTTTAAAAGGGGGGGATGGTCCTTTTTTAAGTCACATAACGTTGAAAATGGACAGGTTGTTTGTCAAGTACAAACAAAAACTAGTTTTGAAGTTTTTAATGTGATGCTAATGATCAAGCTCATCAATCGGGTCCTCGTTAGGGAGATCGATTTTTGCACCACTCTGTTTAGGATGAATTGAACAGCCCAAACTACTGCCCTTCCTCACAATTTGAGTTTGAAAAAAGGCCAGAGTAGCCTTCAGAGGACACCTGCAGATCTCCAAATTACAACATCAGTCTATTTGTTTATTTATTAATCTGCACACCGCAAGCGGTAAAACACCTCAGAGGCTTTGAGCTGGGCTTCTAAGTAAAATCATCGATTTCTCTTAGCCCACTTATTTTGGACAGCTAGTTGATGGGCAGGGCAGCAGGAGTTGGACTGATCCCAGAATACTCCTTGCCCAAGATGCGGGGGCGCGGTTTTGGGAGGGTGGTCCAACACAGGGTTACAACACATACACTCAGCCACATGTAGGCTCTCCAATTACCAATCGTTTTGCAGCGTGGTACTAAATCAGACCAGCAGAGCAGGACACATTTGGCAGACCTACAGGAGCCTCGTCCAGGGGCAGGAAATCGAACCCTGGCTTCTGGAATTGTAAAATTAACAAACCCCTGCGCCAGCATGCCATTAAATAAATACAAGGACAATCGGCTGTCACAATTACCGAGCCAAATCAGTAAAAAAAAAAGGTGTAGCCTAAAATATGGCCAATCAGCATTTACTAAATAACGGCAAAGCTATAAGACTGGGAATAACATGAGAATCCCTATCAATGATGGTTCATATTCGTCCCGTTACATAATCAGTGATTATTCTAACAGAAAATCGGACTGGAGTAGCTAGAGAACAGACGGCAAAATACACACACACACACACACACACACACACGTAACTGATTGACAGCTGTGTGGTCAGGATGACACCAGATTCTGAAGGGGTTAGGGAGCAGAACCAATGAGATGGTGGCATGACATCACTAATCATGGGAGAATGCATGTAGAGAGCATGTAAAGGGCAAACACATTGCTGAGAAATCAGGGAAAGCAAGTCATGGTTTCTGTCCAGTTATAATACTGTTTGTGTGGCAAAGAAAAGCTCCCAGCGATGATAGACTGACTGATTAAATGACTCACAGCCAAAAATGTCTCATAGGCCATATGTTGATACCTATTGGGGAGTAAAAATAACACCATTAGGAATTCAAATTCCAGTCCCAACGGCTCCTCCGGTGTGTCGGCCTAGCTTAAGGGAGTCAGACTAATTTTGTCTGAAAATTATTTGTAGGAAACTGTATGAATTATTGCTCTCGAACGGAGAGTAGCAGGCGGGATGTCCAGCTGTCCGCACACATATTGCAGCAGCAAATATCATTTTAATGCAAATGGCAGAGGGCTGGGGGTGGCTGTGACAGTGAAACATTATGTGGAGTGAGGGGGATAGGACATAAAGGACAATCTCAAAGCATCGCCACAAGAATTGGGCATTGTTTCTTTGCTGAGAGGGGAAATGAATGCAGAGTCATTAAGTCTCACTATAGTATTAGAGCAAAAGTATTGATTTAAAGTGCTGATTTGGCATTGGATCTTAAGTGTGCTGTACCTTAAAATGTCTGCAATGTGATTCATCTCCTCAGGTCCCTTTTTTTCCCCTCTTTATTTCCTTTTCTTTCCCTTGCCTTAGTGGTAGCCCTTAAAGGGGAATATTGCCTGCACCCAGAGCTCCCCACTTCTGCACCCAGATCTTACCCGCCAGTAAATAAGCCAAATTACGGAGTTGGGTAAGATTTAGCCTCTGCATGTTTCACACTATATCCCTCATGCATAGAGATAGTGATGAGGTTGACATTATGCCAAAGTTCCCCCTTAATTGATTCTCATTTAGAATTAGCTACAAGCAGGAAGGGAGATTGAAGATTATGCGCATTTGCACTGATTGTGGGAGTTTAAATGTTCATGTGTCGTTTGGGTTTCACGTTAAACGTGATGTTTTAGTGTTCCAATAGTAGCGTTGTTTGTAGTGTGTGTTGTGTGTATCTCCCTGTTGATTATGTGTGAGTATATATGAGTGTGATTGGTGGACAATAAGCCTTGTACCTGCGGTGTGCTGGGGAACAGGGCAACTTAAAAACATGCTCCTGTCTCCGGGCGATGGTGTTCCTGTTCGCTCTTTCTGAGGCGCTCGCCACAATATCTTAGTTGAGTGAAGCCGGGCATGCACTGAATGATTTCAAACCGTTTTTTGACCCAATTTCTCAAACTCATTTACGGAGTCGGAGTTTCGTCTTCGTCGGGTGTCGTTTGCCGTGCCGTGTAGGCCTACCGGGGGGCAGCAAGGATCGACCCACTGCTCCCGACCCGACACACACACACGCACACACACACAACATGGGACAATGTAGGTTATCTCCCTAATTGTCAATCCAATGCACGAACCCAGGACCAACGTCATCATTGATGCGACTTTTCCACACAGGAATGGAATTTCAACATGCATGAAAAGCGGTACACCTATATTGGAGCACAGCTGAACTGGGACTTAGATCATGACATCCTATAGAACGGAGGCACGGTGTTCTCTCTTGTGTACAGGGAGATGGTGAATACTGGAAATGGAAGTGACACATGTGTCTTGCCATCACATCTTAATTGGTCAAAGTGACTGATGCCGAGTTGTGTTGTACACAGAGCAGCGTACAACGCAATGGCTTGCATAGCAATCAACAGGGAAGTGGTGCCTGTTAACGGGCATCACGGTCCCCTGCTGCACCTCAATCCCATACGACCTCCATTACAATCTCCTCCCTCCTCCCCCCCCCCCCCCCCCGACCCACACCCCCCCCC
>OMOU01063585.1:1783-11909 GCA_900312585.1 Malacocephalus occidentalis | reverse complement strand
CGAGCCGTGGGGTTAAGCAAACCTCATTATTACGGGGTAAATGACCAGTCCATTTTTCCACTAAAGCGTTCCCAAAGCACCTTAAGGCTGTGTTGACGTTCGCCGCACAACCTCTGTGCAGATCAACCATTTGTCTTTTTTTTTTTTTGTTGTATTTGTTGAAATGACACAGAACTACAACATTGCACACGCACAACACATTGGAGCACAAAGTGCAGGAAGCGTCGTGCGTTCCAAGCGGGCAGCCTCACCCCGACACGCAGCGTGTAGGCGTACTCCGCTAGCAGCGTGGGGCTGATGATTCTCCACTTGTGCTTTGTCTTCTTGAAGTGAGGATCAGGGAAGAGGAAGAACATCTTGCTGAGCTGCAGGGGGCAGGCGCGCACACGCACACGCACACGCACACACACACACACACACACACACACACACGTTCGACAAGTTACACTGGTCTGGTCCGCAGTATAGTATAGCAACTTTAGTCTGACTGCTGTGCGTTTAAATCATTCAGGTACTGTATTATTATTACTTGAAATACATTATGTCAGATAAAGATGTAACAAAAGTGGGAATAATTATAGGGGGATAGACCAGCCTCCAGCTGCTTGGTGTCTACCCAATTTTCCATGATCAAAGTTCAAAAGAACACTTACATTTGACTTATTTTTAGGCTCCAAGCTGTCAAAAACCTTTCAATGCTCACTCCAAGAGTGCTGGAGGGGTTCAATGCAGTTCTCACTTAATGCCTTCAATCCATTTGGTTTTTTAATCAAATAGAAATACAATCCAAGAGATTAAAAAGAGAGGAGCAGGGTGAATTCCTTTCCATTCATGTCTAACAAATAAATAGCCATTCAATATCTCCACGAAAAGGTATCCAAACTTCACATACATGACTTCATTTTGCTGGTTAATTCAGTTCATGTTAACTGTTCCAAATATTCAACACATAACCATAAATAGTTCATCTGTGCATGCATCCAAAAGACAAGCACTTGTTCATGCAAAATAAATGGTGTAAAAAAATACATGAATTGTTCATTAAATCTTAAATATCTAAATCATATTGCCCAATCCTATCCAAGTGGTACTTCTCAATGAGCTTGTGGCTGCAGGTATGGAATGTTTAGCGTGAGTAGGGAATGGTGTTTAAGTTAAGCTTGAGCCTGTCATCATCCAAGTCATATTCCAGTCTATCACGGTGGGGGGTCCCAGGTTACATTTTATTCCTGGTGCCACTGCCCAAGCTAACCACAGTACCCCCACCCCCGTACTCCAACGCTCGTATCAGCCAAGTGTAATTAACTTGGCTCTCACCGAGATGAGTAACCGAGTTACTTACTGACAATATGGTGGAGAGAGGACACAAATATAGATAGTAATGTTACAATAATCGTCTTTTTTGTAAATTAAAATGTTGGTGTTCGTGGAAATGGTCCAGATAGTGAACAAACTTTGCACTAAACTATTAAAGTATGGATTAGGCACAGTTAAAACATGGCAAATATACAACCGGCACCTATTTTGGGAAACAAGCGTTTACACAGCTGTGATTGTACCTCCATGAATGGACACAGCAGCCACTGCCGCGCCGAAGGCCTCGGCTGACAGGCAATAACATTGTGATAGACACTGAAGTGACCTGCGCCACCGACGGCGCAATTCCTCATAAAAGTAATTAAAAGCCGATAGTTATGTAGGGCTGTTCTGTTGTGAGAAGCCATGTGCTATCAGCACCAGATGTACCAGAGAGCACACAGAGGGTCCCAGGGCCTTGGGCAACCAGGGAGACCAGCTGAACAAATGTTTAGCCTTTCTGGAGCAGAGGCAACTCTCCAGTCTGGTGGGCCTTAGGCAAAGAGCTGGGGGCCCACATCGGTCAGCCCCCTCCCACCCGAGCCAAAACCTTTGTATGTTTTAGTCCTGAATTTGGAACCCGGGGTCTCCTTCAACTCTCTTGTGCCACCCCTGACCTATTGGCCCCTACACCTGGGCCCTACAATATCTGCTGAGCAAATATATTTAGAGGTTTAGCTTCCAAATGTGAAACAATTCCCAAGGAACACGTATCCAACACCATCTACAACGAGGTGAGGTTTTTAAAAGGGTCCTATAAAACCACATTTTACATGTTGAGTCGTTTTAATTCTAATGATTAATAACGCCCAGAAGGGTATTTGTATGGGAATATCTTTGCCAGCGCCCATGTGTGTGAACTACTCTTCTCCTCTTGTATATCAAGAAGATGCAGTCCTAACAGCAGACCTACATGGAGGAATTTATTAAGCCATTACGTTGTGCACATTACATACTTTTTCTGATTACATTTTGAATCTTCATTGCATTGCAATATGGTAATGTTAAGATTTAAAGACAACATAGAGTATATCACCCCTCACATTTTTCCGAATATCTTTTCAACACAACTCAACCGTTCCTAATCCCAAATCATGAAACGAGAGATGCCAAGAGAAACATCTTATCATGGTGGTTTGACACATGATACAATTCACTTGGATCTATTCCACAGTGACGGTGCATGACATAACAAAATCAACAGCATTTCATACAATGAAGCCTAGTGTGGTGTACTGTACGTGGACATCACTCTCGCTTTGATCTTCCTCTGCCCTCCAATCTCCAAGTCACCGGGTACATGACGCATGACCGCTCCTCGCCAGATGAGACAGGAGGAGGAGGAACGCAGACACAAAAGCGGTCTGCGTGTACGGCCAACGTACCTGTCCTTTGGCAAAGAAGTTGGGCAGGTACTTCATGGCGTTACTGCGCAGACAAGCGACGTTCTGGTACCCGCCTTGTTCGGAGGCTCGCAGCGAGCGGATGCGGTCCTGCACATAGTCGGACACTTTAACACGGATCTCCAGCCCCAAGATCAGCTTGTCTGGGAACAGCGGAGACAGCTCCACTGAAAGATGTCAATAGAAGGACGCATACACAACAAAAACAGGTCATTGACCAGTTTTGAACAGCCAAGTTCATTGTTAAGTAATTGGGGCAATATACCGTATACCCTCATTGATAACAATAATCTTAAAGCCAGGTGATTGAAATGCATTACCTAAAAGACCCCCATAACCACAGCCGATATCTGCAAACTCGACCTGAGCTGTCCCCCTCTCGACCTGGCAGCCAGGGAAGAAGTCTGGATACAGCAGAGACCAATCCATCTTCTCTGGACAAACAGGACTGTTCAGCGTTCAGGGAAAAAGAAAAAACTATTGTGAGGGACGAACCAGCTACTGAAGATAGTTTAAATACAAGACCCGTGATTGTAATTAGGACCATACATAAGGTCTTAACAGTGCATATAAGCTATACGTGACAGTTGTGTAAGCTGTCAATAAATACGAGTGTACTGTAGTGTGTGGGTGTGTGTTATTAATTCATTGATACTTACTACTCAAACGTGTGGTCTGCCATTGGGTTGGAGTGGGCTCGTTGTCTGTAGTAACGTTTCTGAGGCATGGAGGACAAACTCATGGTCGGTTCTTAATGTATTAACTTTTATGCGATCTGAACAAATGGCTGACAAAAGGTAGGTTTTTTTTGCACGTTTAACTCCCAAAGTAGCCACGCTACTTAGTTTACTACTACAAGTCGCGGACTTTGTACGTCACGGACATCTGGACGCGGGTTGCCAGATTCTGCAGCGGTCGTCTTTAGACCAACACCTGTATGTATTTATTGCCGTCTATTTTTAAAATGACATGAACTTTTTGCATTTGTTTTGTCATTAGTGTATTACATTACATTGCTATTCGGTGATTTCTGTTCTCATTAAACTCCCCCCCTTGATTTAACAGAACAGAAATGACAATTACATCGCTTTGAAATGACATACATTATATTCTACCTAGAATAGTGTCTTCTACTTGCGCAAGATGCAGTGGACTGTTGCGATAATGGATCGGGTTTCTCCTGCTGCTGATCCTAGACTGCTGATGGATCAGAGCCATACCGTTACAGTCTTCGCCGCCATCGCATCAACAGGGGCGCAAGCTCCCCCTGCTGGCCATAGAATGTCACAGCAGCCAATCTCAACGCACATTCAGATAGACAAATGTGTGTGTGTGTGTGATGATGATTTCCATTCGCCAAAGCTTTGTTTATTTGTTATTCCAATCAGCGTTGATCGGTGTTGTTCTTACAGCAAAGAATGACTGTCTGAATTTCCCCCCCCTGACCTAGTTTGCTGTTGTTTTTGCCTGATGGCAATGATATAAGTCTGGCTGGTGAACATAACTTTACTTGGGCCTATTTGATCAACTTGACCAACATGTTAAAATCAATGCTAAGTATACACTATTGCAAATGCAAGCACATTTTCCCTGGTTGACTTTGAGCCCATAGACCTGGTCGATAGGGAAGATTCTATTCTTGTAAGCTAATCAGTGTATTCATGCCCTTGAGGTTCTAGCAAGGCTTTTTAGTGAGCAGTAACATTCATATCAACATATAACTTATACAATATATATATGTTTTAATAATTTAGCAGATGCTTTCATCCACAGTGTCTTCAGGGTGACGCTGAGAAGCACAATCAAGCCACATTATGTGGTTTTGGGCATCTTTGGGGCTCCTCCAAGGACACGGGCAGGTAGAGTTGTTGGAAAGTCCAGCTGACTCTAATGAGACCAAGTGAGGCCCACAATGCATTTGTATATTTTCATTGAGTGATGTGGTGTGCTGAAATATTTCTTTGCTTTCTTTATTTTCTGGCTTTTTGTGCGGAGAATAGCTTAAGCCTCCTCAGCTATTGTGCTTAGAATCGGTTCTCCCCCTTGATCCAGACCACATCAATACCACACACACACACACAAAATGATACATAGACTTACCTAGATTTCACTGTATATACTGCAACATAAATGTTACATAAATATAGAATGCACTGCAGTTGTCAATGAAACCGGTCGGAACTACAATCAACATGATCTGTGGACTATGATGATGTAAATGATGATGATTATTGACATATTTGACATATGGTTCATGTTGAAATAGGTGTTATAACAAAAAAGTCCCCCCTTCAAAATATAAGACATCCCGCAGGCTGAGTCTGAACGGTGATTTATATTGTATAAGCAGAAACTGCTGTCCTAAACCTGACAGTGTGTTGCTGTGAAGGGTTAGCTTAGTTTTGTTGCAGTGACTTCCACCATTTGTCTTCTCTCTTTGTGTCACTCACAGAAAGCAAGACCATCTCCTGAGCCACATAAAGAGCACGCATGGCTGACTGCTGGAAGAAACATTGTACCTGATAAAAGCCTGGTTAGCGTGTTTCCTGTGTGGTGAGCGCAAACAACACAACATGTTGACACCAGCTGGGTGTCAATATAGTGACATATTTGACATCAGACATCAGACATCAGAACTTCAAATTAAGACTTTGTAGTTTTGGCACACTGGCCCATTAGCCTGTGTCTGTGTGTGTGTTTGGAAAAACAAACAGAGACAGAGACAGAGACAGAGACAGAGAGAGAGAGAGAGAGAGAGAGAGAGGGGGAATGTTGATACATTTGGTGTCGCATCACAGCCCTCAGTCTCTCGTATCACAGTACCCTCACTAACCTAGCCCCCCAATAAGGGGACTGCTTCACATCCAGGTCTAGGTGTGGAGGCAGCATTAGAAGTGTTCACTCTGCGTGAAGGTTCCTCATTATAATGGGTGCGGAGTGTCTCATTTTAGCTAAAATATTTAACGGTATATAATAATATATCTAATGTGGTCTTTTGAGGTGCATTCTTCTTTGGTGGTAGCTTGCTGGAGTCCCCCCCCACCACCACCACACACACACAGTGGTTTCAGGGGCCTTTATAAGGGTCCCCAAACAACATAACAACAACAGCAACAACAACACAGCATTTCCAGTCTGAAATGTGGAAATATGTCAACAACAAACATACCTAGACACTCAAATAACAAACAAAGCACATCTAGAGGCTAATGAGCAGGTAATACGGAATAAGAAATAAGGTTTGTATCAGCTCACCGCCCGCTAAGCCCCGCCCCCAGCGCCTAGAAAGCAACAGGCAGGAAGCAACTCTGAGCTCTGTCTTCTTTCCCAAAAGAGCCAGGGCTTGTAAAAAAAGTAAGGCCGGAGTCATATTATTTCTGTAGATCCATTCATCAGCAGCAATCAAAGCCCGTACGACACTTGGTGATCTGGTTTCAGGTCGTATAGTCCTGTAGTTTGACGAGGATGACTTCTATATAAAGCTCTTATAAGCTTGTCTGCACTACAGAAAAGAACAGACGTGGTGGTAAGTAGGTGATACGGGATGAAATATCTAACATAAAAAATAATTAAGGTCTGGTCATATTGGATTTGTAAAAATATGTCTTGGGTTTAACAGTGTTTTTGTTCCAACAACACAAATGTAAACTTGTAATATACCCGCAGTTACGTTTTATCCATGCATATGTTATGATATGGTTGTGATATTGAACATCAGAGTGTGTCTTAGTCTAAGAGAAATTCAGATTGGACGTGTTTTAGCGCACTTTATTGACGGATTAATTAACAAAGAATGTATGGCAGCAGACCACGTGTCTGCATGAGTGTCGTGGTGTCCTGCCCCCCGTTGCCTCATTCCGCACAATCTAGAGCCAATGGCCATATTTGTCGTTTCCGGGGAATACATAGCAACGTTGTACGTTATAAACACACACGCACTATGCAAAAGAAAAGTCATTGCTAAAAGCTATAATATCTGTTTCGTTTTAAACCACTCTAGTTAATTGTGGCTTATACAGGTGTTACCTGAATGTGTGTCTTCTTCTGTAATATTTGGTGTGTGTGGTCCACATACAATGACACAGGTCTACTACAAACATTTGTATGTATGTTTTGTGTAAACACATCCAGGCTTATGTCTTTGACTAACATTCGAGATGACAAATGTATTTAGGGCCTGCATAAGCAGACTTGTGCATTATGGGATTATTTGAAGATGAAAACGTTTGATATCTTAATTGTTGCCCAAAATGTGATTTACAAATGGTTTTGTGGTGCCAAAAACAAGAGTAAAAGGGCAGAAGGCAAGATGACACGGCCAGCTATTAGATTTATTCTACAAATCAATACAAACAATGACTATTGGAGCCCCTGCCTGCTGCATTCATATGCAGGTGAGGTGTTTTGGCCATGCAGGAGCCTTTCGAGTTTCCCAGAAGATTAACAGCTGCTGGCACCGTCTGCCTTCAGCCTCTTTGCAGGGGCCGGTGTGAGCCCCCCAGTGTGAGCCCCCCAGTGCGAGCCCCCCTGCTGGAGTGGCTTTTCCTTCTCTTTACTCTCCTTACCTGTAAACAATGTCATTGTTTTTCCTGTCGTTGCTTTCAGGTCACTGTAGGATGCGGTAGGATGTCGTCATCATCATAATGACAAAAATAACCTCGCAGTATAATCTGATATTCTGTATATATATATATATATATGCATGTATACATGCATATATTATATATTATCTGATATTTGAAGGACGTTGTGCTTCCCAATCTGAAAAATAGATGCAGCAGAACACCGCCAAACAGAAACAACCCACAAAAAAGGGAATTTGTATGGGACTGCTGTGTGAGGCAAAGGTATCCAGGGTTACGTGTTAGTCCAGTCTGTATCTGGAGCTAAACTGCTTTTACCAGATAGATTACATTTAAAAAGACAAGTTTCATCCAAAAAACAAGCATCACAAAGCCAGTCTCCCCCCCTCCCGCACAATATTTAGTAGACTAGCAGGAATGGACTGAGGAGGGGACAGATGAAGCATATCGCCCTCCTCAAACTCCTCAAACTCTGAACAGAAGGGTCTTCAAACGTCAGAGAGTTGGCGCTGCTGTTCCCAAGTGATTTGCTGTACAGATGTCTTACAAACGCATTGTGGTTGAAACACGGTGTGTTATTCAGAGGCTGTGGACGACACAGACACAGGCTGAGTGACTCTTTGACCCGCCTTTTATTTTGTTATCCCTGACTCATCATTTCGAGCCGTTGCCCTCTGAGCGTCTCTGATGCAGATCTGCTGGGAGCAGTCTCTTCAGCGGTGACTCATTCTCTCGCTCCTCCGTGTCGCCTCCATGTGATGTCGGAGGCAGAAGGAATAAGGAAACGACGAATAAGGGATTAAGGGGAAAAAATGAGTCTATTGCCGCTCATGCGATTCCATTTAGCGCGTGGTCCTGTGATAGGTATGCCCTAGTTAGCTACTGTTTGCTTGTGGTCAGTTGGCAGACGCTGGTATCCATGGCGACTTGCAGTGACATTTATTTTATTATGCATATTATTCATGAGCAGGTCGACGGCTGGACATGAAAACAAAATTAATAGCCTACAGAAACTGGCGTGGTACAAATCCATCACAAAAGTAGGACATTAAACTGATATCCCGTAATGTCTGGTACTATGTCAACACGGTTATGCAGTTTTGACAGCGATGCCATGAGATATAGTCTCGTTAGGAATCCTTGATGAATCAATCGGGGAATTCTTGAGATATCGACGTAAGGTTATCCAATCGATCGGGGGATTGGGTGAGGCATTTCAAGGTGTGTTATGCACGGCAGCAGGGCTGTGACCATCTTAGCAGCAGGACCATTTGCAATTTGAATGCCATTTCAACTCGCACCTTTCAACAAACACCTCCACCCTGCTCCTTTCCTTTTCCTTATTCTTCCCAGCTTATGTTTTCTTTTATTTTACCCCCTGTGCGGCAGAGAACAACACCAGAAGAGCTACTAGAAATTCTGTGTTTTTGTTTTATTGACTCGTTCGGTCGCTTATTTTGCCCCCCCTCCCTGTCACCAGCCTGAGTGTTGAGAGTTTCGGCCATGGCCCAGGGCGCCAGTTTCCCGTACGAGCAAGTGGCAGAGATTGGAGGCGGAGCCTATGGGACAGTGTTCAAAGCCAGGGACATGGAGACCGGTAAGTTTGTGGCGCTGAAGAGTGTCCGTGTTCAGACGGACCAAGACGGGCTCCCCATCTCCACGGTCCGAGAGGTGGCCCTGCTGAAGCGGCTGGAGCAGTTCGACCACCCCAACGTGGTCAGGTAAGACGGTCGTCCCGTCGGACGCCCTGTGGCTGTCTTTGTGTTACTCTTAAAGGTGCTGGGAGTAGGATGCTGGAGGTGTAAAGAGAGGGAGAGAAAGGGCAGAAGAAAGCAAGCTTTTGAAACTAAACAACCAAAAACACATCTGTCCCCTCCGTATCTGTTCCCGCCCTCGCTATCTGTTCTCTCCCTCCCTAAGCTCCTCCCCCATTGAGAAGTGGTGCCTGTGATTGACAAGCCAGATAGATTACCCCGAACCAATCTGGGGAAGAGCGTCCCCCTGATTGGTCATAAATGAACCGGGAGTGGCCTGAAAGCAGAATCCTAACCATTTTAACCAATTACACTCCAATAAGAGCTCTTTACTGTTGAGTAACATACAGCATCTTACATTACTTCTTGCATGTGGTTTGTGTTTTGTTGTGTTTTGCAGGCTCATGGATGTACGTGATGTGTGTTGTGTTGTCTGTTGTGCAGGCTCATGGACGTACGTGATGTGTGTTGTGTTGTGTGTTGTGTGTTGTGCAGGCTCATGGATGTCTGCGCCACCCAGAGAACAGACCAAGAGACCAAAGTCACTTTAGTGTTTGAGCATGTGGACCAAGACCTGAAGACCTATCTGGAAAAAGCCCCCGCTCCCGGGCTGTCCCCCGACCGCATCAAAGTAAGCGCTGCGTAGGCGTGTGGTCTGTGCTCGGTCAATAAGTAGACGCCTTTTTTTATTCAGAGCCACTTACAGGCTTTTTGAGCTAGTGCAGGTTGGCCACAGGATTCACACTCGCACACAAAGTCAAAAGTGTTTTATTGTCACACGTTCTTCATAACACAGGGCCGATCTGAACAGTGAAATTCTTATGGCATGGCAGGCAAAAGAGTGGTCAAAAAGATAAAATATAAAATAGCAAGATAAAATGGCACGAACACACCTCACAATAGCGTGTGACCTCTTGGGATATCTTTTATATTTGACGAGGCAAAGCAAAACGCTTCCTGGAGCGAGGTAGATGCTTCCTACTGTTGGCCCCTGAACACATGAAAAGGGTCTAGAGGACTGCACATCAGT
>OMOU01061013.1:0-10318 GCA_900312585.1 Malacocephalus occidentalis | reverse complement strand
TGTCAGTCACCTTGGACAAAGAATGCCCCGTGTGAGTCCTGTGGGACTGCGTGGATGGCTCAGCGGCTCCAGCGGTTGGTGGCCCCTCTGACCGTCTCTCTGACGCCGCTCCACCCACAGGTAAGGTGCTGTGTGTTATCTTAGGTGACACTAAAGGGTCGCGTTCCGGATAAAGTCTTTTTCAGACTTCCCACACATTTGTTGGAGGCGGAGGTTGAAGCCTGGTCCAATGCGACCCCCCAGGGTCACTATTAAAGGAATGGAGCTAAAACAAGCAACATGCCATTTGACAACACCCTCCCCCCTTCTTACAGAGAGACAATGAGAAACGCAGAAAAGGAAAATCATGTTGTGAAGGCTTGGAGCAGGAACTCAAAAGAGGAGCGTGTTCTATTCCAGGGTGGCTTGGCGTGTTCTGGGGCTTCTGTAGAAAGACAAAAAAAAAGCAACAAGACAGGACAGGACAGGCGACCGGTTCCAAGCATGTCTTCTTTCCTTCCCTTTCGCCTCCGGGGTGAAGGTGGGGGGCTGGTGAGGCTGTTTGGCTGTTTTTTGTACTTTTTTTTACCATGGCCGGCAACTTCTATCTCCAGGCAGGTAGTATCTTGGCCGAGGTGTTTCACTTCTGCCCACAAGGTTGTGGCTGAGAAACCTGACGTGTTCAGTCTCTCACCCCAGTGAGTTCTGTAAGTAACCTACGGCAGGACAATACCTTTTGTAATCATGTGAGGGACATTGAGTGTAATAGCAGTAAATGACCGTACCTAAACTCACAATGTAATACACATTTACAACCATTTAACGAACCTAGCCATTTCATTAAATGTACTAACATTTATAAACTATTTATTAACATTTAACAACATTTTATAACACAAGGCAACCATTCAACAACCAATAAATAACATTTCACAGTCATTTACATCTCAGCCAGTTAACCATACTATTGGCTACATGATACATGATAAACTATTGGTTTATCATGTATCATATCATACCAGGGGAGTGGAGGTGATGAGACCCATATTGTTAGGATAATTCTGATCCCCAGATGAATACATCGCTTATGTTAATTGCAGTGTGAGTGTGTGTGTGTGTGTGTTTCTGTGTGTGTGTGTGTGTTGGGGGAGTGGTTTTAATATGAAGAGAATTAGCATGCAGCTTAATGCACATCGGCTATGAGTAGCAAAAAGACACAATGTTCCAGACAATATGAAACGTACAGATGGTCTGCGGACTCCTAAGCATTGCTTTATGACCAGACACAGCATTAGGTTGTGAGTTGTTGTCGTTCAGAAGTCTGTGGCTAATGGCTATTTTCCATATGGGATATACAGCAAATATGCAAATGATTTTGCGGTTGTGAAGTAAAACTCCATGTAATGATGAACGCCGTGTAATGAGGATCGCCGTGGCGGGGAAGTTTGTTAAAGTTCACATCGTCCAGCAAAAAAAAAAGACAATTAACAAGAAACTTCCTAAAGAGCACAGATTTTTATTCCATCCATAATTACAGACTCAATGATGAATTATTCATGCAATTAATCAGTATAAATGTAATAATTATCATACTAACTTACTTAAACCGAGACCGTTTTATAATAAATATGCTTTACACTTTTAAGGAACATTTCACAAATAGCTGGTGTCTCAGATTCAGACATGATAGTATCACACCTACATGAAATCTGTCAAAACATGCCAATATATATGATAGCATTTCTCATTCTGAGCACACGTCCACACTTCAAGAATGACTGTTAAAACAAAAGCATGGGTTAAAATTGGACATTTAGACATCAAAAATAGATTTTTGATCAAATATATTTTTTCTAAAATGTGTTGGCTCCTCCCATAATGATGTGCGCCCTGCAGCTGATGGAAACCTTGTGTTGGAAACCCTCTTCCTCACTGAGTGACAGGATTTAATTGGGCAACATAGACAGATCTTCTGTGGGATTTTAATAATAAAGGTATTGTTCCATTCCCAGGCCTCGGCAGTAGTTTAATGCTACTTATTGTTTTCCTAACTTGGCTATTTGGTATTATGTTGTATTCACACACCTAACTACTACTTCCCAAATACAAGTGCGGTACTGAATCCCCTCGCGAAACAGCCTTACATTCCATTTAGTTCATTAGAGCGCAGTGCACTTTCATAACTCTGACACAATTTAATGGAATAGCTTATTACAACCTCCACACAGAATGGGTTTGTGTGTGTGTGTGTGTGTGTGTGTGTGTGTGTGAGTATGTGTGTAATCCAGCAGGGCAGCTTGTGCACGTGCAGGTGCACAAACGGCAATCAGTGGTAAACACCACTCATGTCCTTCAACCAATCACAATCCAGGATTCCACACTGAGGCGTACCACCATTTCCTTTTTTCAGTTGGAGACAAAGTGAAGTTCAGTTGATGTGGACATAAGTAACACAACTCGTACTCCAATGAGCTGAGCCAGTCATTAAAACAAATGATTAAATCGACACTTTGTTGAAATGTTTGCTCTTGGATAATGAGCTCACGGTGAAACAAGCTAACAAGCTACTTTTCTTTTCCGTGATGCGGTTTAGCGTGAGAGAATTACTGTACGCCGCTGTTCGCTGACTCTCTCTCCCTTTCTTCTCTTCCTCCGCGCACACACAGTAACAGCCAACACAGGCAGAGACGCTACAATAACTCAACAGAGGATTGAAACTCGTCCGTCGGACTCCATGAATATTAATTATGCTTTCAAACTACAGGCCCTCACACCAGAGACCCCGGCCTGTGCATCTCATTATTGATTTCAACTGAATCCTTAAGTGCCGCCTACTCAGGGAAAGTTGCTGCGTCAGTTAGCAGTGTACACTGTTATTCTGAGTTGTGCTAATGTATCCGAGCCATTAATACAAAAAACCTGCGGTGTGAAACTACATACATTTACACACGCGGGGAAAGTGGAGTATCGATTGTGATCTTGGAATTACACCTCATTCATCAGCATATTGGCAGGTATTCCCAACTAACCGGCCAATACCACAGCCGTCACCATACCCAGTGTTTAAAATGAAAATCCTTTGTTGCTATTCAGCCCCCACTAGCAGGTAAGCGTGCAATGAGGTGAAATACCAACCACAGGGTTACAGATTTTAATTGACACTTTAGGGTTGGTGGTGTGGCATTGTGATGGAGCGCAACATTAATCAAGTTTGACCTGAATCGGCAGTTAGAGTTTGAGCTATACTGGTTAGTCACAAAAGCTTTGATAGTTTTTCCAAGTTTACACGGCAGAGCTAAATGTTTTATGGAGTTAAACAGTCCTTGACCTAGTGTTTTCAAGTTTTATACGGCCCCTAACCCAGGTCTTAAAAGGAAAGATAAATGTTTTATAGTGTTAAACAGTCCCTAACCCAGATTCTAAAGGTTGATTAACCCAGGGTTGCAGTACTTGTGTGGAAAATGCAGAATGCAATGTGTTGGGAAAAAAATATCCACGACTCAACACCCTGAGGTCACCCATTTAGTTTTCCAGTTAGAATCGGTGTGATTCAGAGTTGTGTTGTTCTTGTTCTTGGCACAATGTGATGCAAACCAAGTCTCATTGGTCCATCATGTGAATGATCCACTCCCCGCACACATCTCACACTTTGTATTCACTATGGTTCCCATGGCGATCCCATTACCAGGCGCGGCTCACACTCCCGCTTCCCCGCAGCGGGCCAGTCCAAACTGCCACAATGATGGCCGCTTGCATCCCCCCCCACCCCCATCTTTGGTTTTTGAAATACGCCTGAGAAGGTGCTGTATGTGCAGGGGCCGCTCCTGGTCCATTCACTCTTCACCATGACACACAGCCGTCCGTCTGTCATTATGGAGGAACCTGCCTGCCACCATTATTATTTTTATTATTTTGCCGTTTGTTTTATGTTAATGCTCGTGCGGCTGCTTGCTTTCGGATAAGAGGACGACATAATATCCGACCGATTGCAGTAATATTCTGGCTGATTTACTGTAAAAATGTGACATTATGACCCTATCTCTGCCAACAATATCAATTTGACATTTGATATGGTTTACAGTTTTTTGTAGTTGCTAAAGCACTAAACTCCATTCTCTGTATCAAATGCTCAGTTGCCTAAACCCATTTGTCAAATCAATCACTCTTCTGGCACAACCTTAAACAACTTTACATACACTCTCTGCAAATCTCATTGTCAGTCACTAAAATGCATTTCACAATGTGAGGCACTTGTGCCGCAAAATAGTCAACATGGGTGGAACATGCTAAATACAAGTATAACAGTTGGTTTACACACAAGAACTCAAAATGGTCCACACTTGTTTCTAATGACCTGAAACTAGGGCAACATTATAGACCATCTTGTTCATGGAATGACAACATTTGAGACCAGGAGTACACTATTTCCATTACTATGTGTACTGTATGTATAGATGTGTAAGAATATCACATGATGTGATGCTGGCACAATGAATCGCTCATTGACTGGTTGTAACTTTAATGTGTAACTTTAATGTGCTTTTCATTTATGTTTTCTTTGGACTTTGGGCTGTCTGTAATTGTATGCAAGTGCTGAATACAGAAAATCAATACTTGATTACATTATACAATATAATATGATGAGTAAGTTGTGATTTCTATATATATACATTTTTTTTGCAAATTCATACACAAAAATGAAATTCCGTCACTACATGCCCTGGATGCTGTGTTCTCAGTTTTGCTATGCAATGTCTAATGAAGGCTCTGTAGTGTTTTATATATTGACTGGCTGTGTGTACAACCTGAAAGCATTGTTTGATTAGTTTTGCATAGTTTTGAAACATTTTTTGCCAGTAGAGTCTGAGGTTTCATGAATGTATGCCTGCAAAATGGTGGTAGGGGAAGCTGCCACACGCCACTGAGGTGTCTTTTCTCTGGGCTCCTCCGATAAGCGTGGCCCTGGGTAGATGATGTGGTCATATTTTGCAGGCAGAGTAGGTGGTAAAATGCTAAAATGTTTGCACTCTTCTTGGGTATATGTGGTGATGGCTGGTTTTTCCTGTGTGCCTTAATTGGCCAATGCAGCCTCACCCAACCTTATACTCTAATCAGCCTGACTCAGGGCAGGTGAGGCTGCCTAAGCATTTTTTTTTTCTATGAGTGAAAAAGAGGACATTTTATTGACAGTGTTCCATGCACTCAGCTGTTTCTTCCCCGACAGCAGAGAACATTTCCTCGATGAAGAGCTGTCTTAGTTTCCTCCGGAAGGAGATCACTGGGTTCTAATCCAACTGACAGTTCTGCAAAGGCTTGGGAAGGAAAGGCAACATCCTCCTCACCATGTGACGTGATCATCTCTGATTTGTGAACTCTCGGAAAGCTCTCGTTTTTGGGAGTTAAAATCAACATCAAGTGAAAGATATTTGTTGCATACCTGAGGTCTGACAACCGCTCTCAAAGCCACGAACAAAAGTGTAGAATCATAAAGATGTATGAACAAAGTCATAAAGTCAAGAAATGTCCTGCATTTTGCACAGCTTTGACCAAATGTTCGAGCTTTGTGAGACCATTCCTGTCTCACAAGTTGACATTTTGTTTCTCTCTTCAAGCTATCTGATTGGTCCGAACCAATCAGTGTCCTCCTAGCAGCTATGGGATTTCATGTTGAAAGCAGCCAGCCCTTATCCAAACAGTTTCCATTGTCGACCTCCCAGATGGTGAGTGAAACAAAACATCTGGTGCGTCAGGTTACAAATGCCCCCCTAGGGCAACACAAAAACACGAGAGATATTCTAATAACATCAAATCAACATTCTGCATGAATGTTCCCTGTTAGCTCGAAACTATCTTCAGAAAGACACACATTATAGTGGACGCGTGAGTCAACACCTTCCTACATACTTAAGTGCTCTGTGTGTGTTTACGATGTGGTCCTTTGTGTGCTGTAAGCAGCTTTAGTTTAGTTAATATCTGTGACACTTTGCAGTAGTGGCGCTGGTTAAAATCTCCTCATGAGGTAAACGGCTTCTTGGAACGTCCGTTCTTATATTAAATCCATGGCCTACCTCCCATGGTTTGTCTCTGAAGCTTACCACAGCCTTAACAAAGATCATCACAAACCATAGGCTGGTGCATTATTACAAATTCTACTGGATTTCTAGCAGGTTAATGTAATGGGCAACTGGCAGAGAGAAAGAGAGAAAGGGGAAGAAGGGGAGAGGGAGGGGGGAGAGAGAGAGAGAGAATGAGAGAGACAGAGAGAGAGAGAGAATTTGTCAAATTTGCCTGCAATTATCTTCCCAGGCTGTGGGATATATGAAGCCATTCTCGAACATGGATGATCGGATTCACAGATAACTTTGAATAGTTGTCGTCATTCTAATTCCCTTCTTTGCTCATGCTTCATCGTTTTCAGAGCTAATGCTGAAAGGAATGAAATGAAAGCGCAAATTGGTTTTTTTTGAAAAGGAAAAGAAGAGTGTTTTGTGTGGTCATTTTCCCCCAAGCAGAATCAGGGAACCAGTCTTATGTCTCATTGTTTTGGCTGCCATCTTTATCCAAGAGAAATAAAAGCACATTGTGATTTCTGCTCTAAACTGTGTTTCTAAAGCTCTCCGTTCCTCTCAGAAATTCCTTGGGTTTTGATGCGGATCCCCGGACAGCAGTTTGTTTGAAATCTGTTCAATGTATTTTGAAGTAAAAAGCCAAAGCAAAGAATATTTGAATGCACACTAATGCGGTTTTGTCAGAGGTGTGATTCACCAAAGATATGTGAAAAGTTTAGATCAGAAACTTTTCAAGGGTAAATAAAACAGCAGTAAGGAATAAGAAAGCACTGTGCGATGCGTCTGTGGACTAGAGCAACGGGATATACTAACCTCATTTATTCATCCTTTCCCAATTCCAGGGGGCACGTCACGCATCCCTGTAGCACACCCCTGCTCCATCATCCTTGCGTTAGTGACAACCCTCTATCAATCATGGGGAGAGTTACTTAACACTGAGCTGCTTGATAACAGACCGTTCATCTCCTCAACCCTCTCCTAACAATGAGTAATCGCCAAGAATTGGCTGTGGAAATCTGTGACAAATCAATGATCGCAAATGAGGAGTTTTGAAAATGCAGGTGCCCGATAAACAAACAAAATGTTCACCCTCACTCGAACCACCGGCGTGACACGGCCGGCCATAGATTACACCGACTCTGGCATGTGTCAAAGGTTTTATTGATTATCGGCAACGCCGCAGAAGGGTAACAAAGAGGAAATATGAGGTGGCGGTGGCCAAGCTACAGCAGAGATACATGTTCTCCAGGAGTCTCCCGGTGTGGCTGGGAGGAGGCTTGTAAACGTCAGACTTTTCTGTGCCGGGACTGCTGCTGATGCTGCTGGCAAAAGATTTTGGTTTGGTTAAAATCGAATCAGCGGGAGATGGAAAGCGCTAAGACCGGAAATGTAATTGCATGTTTATTCCCGTGAAAGACGAAGAAGAAGAAGATTAAGAAGAAAATAAAAAAGTTTCCAATCTCTCACAACGGCAGACAATGACATTTGAAACCTTGGGCAAACGTACGGGTGAGGGCCCCAATGAATCCCGTTGAGTAATACAGAATAATAACATATATAACATAAAAATGTAGAGATGAGCAAGGAAGGCGATGGGTATAATTTTAAACGGAAAAAGCAGCTGGGCTGCTAAGAGCAGAAGAGAGCTCATCTTAAGTGTCCCACCATTGACTGTGCAGCACAGCAGACTAGCCGCTTTCAGACATGCTGGAGCTAAATGCAGCTGCACCGGAAATTAAGGTTGGGCCGCCTTGTGTCTACACGGTGGACCATTGTGACGCATGCGGTCATGTGCCATGTGAGGCACTCACACCCTCACATGCACTTGCTCTGTATTTGTCTGTTGTTCTTGGTGTGTGGAGATGAAATGGAGATGAAGTCATTGGGGAGGTGCAGTTTATCCCTGTGTTGATGGAGCCAAGATAAAGATGGCGTACTTTTGGGTTTTCAAGTGGACCTCTCCACCATCTGGAGTCAATTACCCAGAAAGCCCGACCCATTACCAACCGCCACGCCAACAGCAGAGGCCCAACGGCGGGAAATGACCAGGCATTTAGATTCACACCTGAACGGAACACTCACTTACGCGGCCGGTGCGCTGCACACGCCACAGTATGTTTGTATTCCAACTCACACGCTGTTCCAATTCGTCACTCCATTGCTTCTTTTACATGATGAAATAAAAACCACAAAAGAACCTCTAATGACTACTTTGTGGCGTGTTAAAATACCGGTCTGGTTCAATTTGGGGATCCTATCCGTCTCCGAGGGGGGTGCGTCTTTTGAGAAACGACTCTGTTCCATCATGGCGCGAGGAGGGAAAATGGCTGACAGTGTGATTACGCTAAGTGAGCTGTGAGTGGAGCTCGGTGGCGAGGGTGAGGAAACGCCGGGGCCGCTCACCACACGGGAGATGACTCAACAGCGCATTTCAATGAATCAAAAAGTTAACTGAGCTCGGCGGGCAGAAACCCCGGACACGACACGGAGCCCCTGGTGGTGGTGGTGGTGGTGGGGTGAGGTGGAGAGGGAATCAGGGGGATGACTGAGGTGGGTCACCACCAGCCAGGAGATCAGCCAGGGTGCTGCACACACCCTTTGCATCTGGACAGAACCGGTACCAGGACCGGTGTCAATCAGAATTGATCAGAATCAGAAGATTCAAAATTCAACATTTCTTTACAATAACGACTAAAGAATAATGACTAAAGCAGAATTTCAATCGAAAATCGGTTTGGTATTTCCTATTTAAATAGATATTTGACTGTTCAACTCAACTGATATGCAGATGATAAAATAACACACATGAACACAAATGTAACGCCACAAAGAGAACTGTGTACTTTATTTGAAATGAAAAGAAATGGGAGAGATATAAAGAAGCTCAGGAGACTGAGTTAAAAATAAATACCACTTTAGAAAACCAACTCTGCTGTTCTTCAGCAACCAGAAAGCTGTCGTGGGGGTGTGAAGTCAGGAGACGTCAGCCTAAAGACCGCTTAAAAACTCCACACTTGCGTCAAGGTACTTTCCCCTTAAAATGGCCAAATTAAACTTTACAAATCGCACAAAATGGCCGCAGTTAAGACCGGCTGGAGGCTGTGATCCTCCAGAGTTCTTCCACAACCCCGACCCCCGTCTTCAAAGGCCCTCCATTTTGCAAAGTCCCTTCTTAAGGTGTGTCCTCATTGGCTGACTGCAGCGACAGTCTGCCTGTCTGTTTGAAGGGTTAGAACAGTGTATATATTGGATTCTCTGGTTATTTCTATTTGTTCTGTTGCACATTCCGCTGGGCATCGCCACTTTTTCATTTCACTGCATATCCTGTGTCTGTGTATGTGACCATTAAAGGTCCTTGAATCTTGAATCGCGTTTGAACGCGAAACTATGCAGCCTGTGAAGTCAACGCATTGAATATTCTCTACCCTCAAATACCATACCGTGTTTTCTATTCCACTCAGTATTCAGTAAGCTTTATAAACACAATCTATTCATAATGCACACATTATATTCCACACACAAGAGAGTATATTCTTGTGGATTGCGTTCAATTGCGGGGGGAGGAAACAACCCTATATGGCACCGCTGAATGTATCGATGGTGATTCAGCTGTTGAACTACAGTAATCAGCCATTACAGTCTGATACACGACAGACTGACTCTTAATGCCTGTTTGGCATGTTGTGATTGGCTATTGGTTGACCCCCGGGCTCCTCCCCCCTGTGCTGACAGACTCATTAGATCATGTGTAGCAATTGGCTGAAGCAGAGGAGACATATGCCTTCAAAGTCAGAGAGAGGGAGAGAGAGAGAGAGAGAGGCAGAGAGAGAGGCAGAGAGAGAGAGAGAGAGAGAGGGAGAGAGAGAGAGAGAGACAGAGAGGGAGAGAGAGAGAGAGAGAGAGAGGGAGAGAGAGAGGGAGAGGGAGAGGGAGAGGGAGAGAGAGAGAGGGAGAGAGAGAGAGACAGAGAGAGGGAGAGAGAGAGAGGGAGAGAGAGAGAGAGAGAGAGAGAGAGAGAGGGAGAGAGAGAGAGAGAGAGTCGGAGAGAGAGAGAGGGGGAGAGGGGGAGAGGGAGATAGAGAGAGACAGAGGGAGGAAGAGGGAGAGAGGGGGAGAGAAAGTGGAGGGAACGAGAGAGAGAGAAAGATGGAGGGAGAGAAAGAGAAAGATGGAGAGGGAGGGAGGTGTGATGAATGCTGTTGTTTTTCTCTGTAAGGAGGGTAACTGTATCCTCCTCTGGGAGTTGCAGGGAGCCAGAGAGCGTCTGCGAA
>OMOU01059526.1:2988-19660 GCA_900312585.1 Malacocephalus occidentalis | reverse complement strand
ATGAAAAGAGAGGAGGGGATGGAGAAAAAGGAGAGGGGGAGAGGGAAGACAGGAGAGAATGAAGGAGGGGAGCAGAGGAGTAGAGATGCCAGCACAATCATTAGTCACGCACGCACGTGCCTCCTGTCACGTTTCGGTGGTCTAATATTAAAGGCTGCAGGTTTTGTCGTGAGTGTAAACACAAGATCACTTTCGTATCATGTGTGTGAGATAAAGACCAAAAGATTCAAAAACTTGCTATTGGATAGTGTAGTCGTCTGGGTGTTTCATCTCCCAGCTAAAAGGTTCTGGGTTAGATTCTCAGTGTCCACATCTACCCGTAGGCCTCCTATAGAGCAAGATGTTCTAACCGCTACCACACACTGCTCTCTTTGGATGAAGGACTCTGAATGAATAACAAATATTGACTTGCTGTTTTTCGAATGACCCAGGATGGAGTTTTAAGATGTTGCCCTATATAAAGGTTAAAATAAAAGGCACATGCAGTGTGGTAAGTGTTTATGTAACATCGAGGGAGCACTGTGCTGGGATCCTTTGTGTATATTTGAGATTATTATGTGTTGGCGTGCTGCTGGATTCTGATGGATCAACCCTGCCACCTAGAGGCAGACATGTGCGACCACAGGAGAACAATCCCTGCTACAAATTGTATTTTTTTGCTACAAGTTGTCTCTATGGTATTTTCAGTCAGTTACTAATGTAAATTCAGAATTTTTATGAGAAAATATATAGCGTGGAATTATCCAATAAGCCCCAAGAGGTAGCGGTTTACCGTGATTTTAGAACAGCTAATTATTCTTCCACCAAACAATGTAGTTCCTCAGCGACATAGCAGAATGTTTGCCGAGCAACACACAGATGCAGCCACACAGACACGGTTAAGAGATACTGCACAAAATATGATATAGTTTTTGCCCTTGTTCAGAAAAAGACAATATTCCTACTAAGCTTTTAACCTGGCTAGTGAATATTCAACTAATATTCCCATTTACATGCAGCCATGCATATTCCGATCAACATAAATGCCCCGATGACGTAGTCCTACGGTGAGGATTTCCTGCAGTCATGCATGTAAAAACAACAAGAATAATATTTCTTTCAAAGTTTGCCCCTGGTGACGGACTTGTTCGACCGTGCAAACACAGCCTCCCTCTGTCAGTCTTTCAACCACCTTCTTGAAAAGGTCGCATTTCGATATTTGCATAGTATATTATCTAAAAAAGTCATTTGATAACAAAACAAAATGTTTAAAAGGTGTGTTTCTCCTTCAGACCACAAATGCAGGCCTTTCTTTTGGATATGCATCTGTTTGTTAGTTGGTTTGTTTGTTAGTTGGTTTGTTTACAACACACAGAGCCGACCGCAGTGTTTCCCCTATATACACCTGCTGCTGAAAGAAGAGGAGAAAAAGTTAAAAAAGATTTAATTAAATTAAATTTCCAATTAAATACTTATTTTGCGCAACTTCACCTGAGTATCACACAGTAATGTTACAGCAGCAAACACAACCACAAGGAAACATGTGTTCCACATGTACCTTTTCTTCCTGGAGGCGGGCCTTACGATGCACGAGGGCCACCGTGATTCTCCTTCTCAAGACAACAGAAAGATTCCCTCACAGAGAGATACGTTGGCTAGCTGTAATGTATCCGTCGACATCAATATCGGACGATATTCCATATTCGGCCGATGTTTATCTGTGGTGTTGCGTCAAATTGACACCGGCAGAATGCTGTTGGTTATCGAGACTCGGTTCTGTAAGGACCGGGTTCCAAATGTCTCAAAACCCCAAAATCTTTATTTTTACTTCATATACTTTATTTTACTTTATATAAATCCTCCTTCCCTGTGCAAGCCAGGCGAAAACAAGCAGGACGGCTTATTTTCTCGCATAAATTATTCAATTTCTTAGAATCAAATCCTATTTGAATATTCAAAAAACATGACTCGTCCTTACATCAATTTCAGTGCTTATATATAATTTTGTATTCAAAGAAATAGCTGTGAAGGTAATGAGCCATGGACAGTTTTTTTTTTTGTTTCCCTGGCATAAACGTGGAAAACCAAAAAATATATTGGTTTTCACTATCAGCCAAATGTTGTTTTTAACATTGGTAGCGGCCAAGAATCTCACAATCGGTGCATCCCTATTTTTTTTAGCATTCCATTTAAGTAATGATAATAATGGTAATATGTAACAGAGGGCATGAGGGCAGCTTAAAGAAGTGGGAGGGAGGGAACAGAGGGGATTGAGATGGAGGGGAGGCTGTAGAAAAGGTGTGAACGATGGGTGGAGGGGGTTGGAGGTGCAGGCCTTTTAGATTGTTGTAGAATTTGTGATTTTTATGGGTGGTTGTTGATTATATTTTTTGTATGTTCAATAAAAGTGTATATTCCAACATCTTGAGACCTCAATGCTAGACGGACATTTCCATGGCTCATTACTGTGGCGACAGACACAGCAACCTCCTAGCAGGGCATGTTTTGCATGCGCAAAAAAAAATGTCTGTGCACGCATTTCCGAGGGCTTCACCCCCAGCAGCTACAACTCAATCCTATGAGAAATACTGGACCGTAAGCAGGCAGTTTGTGTATGTCGCAAACTGCAGTAAAACCCCTGACTGAGACTTAATCGGAAAATGGTACTTTCGGAATAAGGCCTAATTCGGAATATCCAAACCGAATATGCTGTTTACATGACCTGTGTCCAATTTGTAATATTGTCATATTAATGGTGGAAAGCATGCTGAAAGATTGCATATTTACATATATCTGGGTGATAAGGTTATGTAGTTGTGGGTAAACTGGCCCACCAGTACATCAAAAGTTTTGCATTTGCATTTTGACATTTTGTAACAACTTCATTGGCAGTAGTATTGCATATAGTAGAATGGTGTAAGCTTACACCATTCTATTATATGTGTGGCTGAGCCAATCATAATCAAGAATTGGAGCTATCCGTTTTATAAATAATGTGTTCTTCCCCTTTATCGAGATGAATAACCACTCCACACCAACCTAGCAGCAACAAAATAACTGATTACAGACCTTTATGAAGGCCAACCCACACAAATACCGCAAATACACACGCATGCACAGAAAGAGACAGAGCTGTGACCTTTGCTTCATCTCAGGGAGGTTTTCATTTGTCTGAGACAATGGCCAACAATCTGACCCAGATGAACAGAGTGTGGGTGTGCGTGTGTACTTACCTTGTCTTGACTGTGTGTGCATATACTATATATGATGCATGTAGCTGACTGTAAGCAGGTTGGAGGTCAGGGTGTGTAGTGTGTGTGTACCTTGTCTTGACTGTCAGCGGCCAGCAGGTTGGAGGCCAGGGTGTGGAGCTTGTGCTGGGCCATGTTCTTCAGAGCAGCCAGGCTGCGGCGGCTCATGGCCTGCTTCAGGTTGACCGCTGGGTGGCTGAGAGTGTCTACTGTGGCCGGAGCCAGCTCATCACACGCATTCAGGATTTCTACTGCGGTGATGCCCATCACACAGCGGTCCAGGGCACCTAGAGACACAACATAACAATATAAGAATATAACACACCAATATAACTATCATAATATAACAAAACATAACAATCTAACTATCATAATATAAGACTACCGATTGACACACTGATGGCACCCCCCTCTACTGATAGACCCACAAACCACAGCCCGTCTACTGACTGACACACTTATGACAGCCTTTCTATTGACCGATACACGGACCACACCCCGTCTACTGACGTAAAGACGGAGCACACCCTGTCTACTGACTGACACACTGACCACAGCCTGTCCTCTGACAAAGGCAAGAGAACACTAGACATGTGACCAGCATGTGATGAATGGACTCTCTTCATGATTTACTAGAATATTTGCGATATATTTGATACTACTCTTGTGGTGAAACACAGTGAGAGTCAAAGAGAAAGACAAAGACAGAGTCAAGAGAGAGAAACCGACGGATGGATACGCAGAGAGGGATGAGAGGTAAGGTGAGATAAGAAAGACATCACTCTGAGCTGAGCTGGGGTGGAGGCTCATAGAGAATCCCCAGTACACCACCAAGTGTATCATTGCACCTCTCAGAGCATACGTGTGTGTGTGTCTGTGTGTGATGGAGGACCTGAGAGAAATTGCTGAATGACATGTCGAACGCCTCAGTACACACACGCTCGTCTTAATTTCACACTTAGCTACCCTGCAATCTCCCAGCCATGCGCGCGCACACACACACACACACACACACACCATTCCCAGTGGCCCATCATTTTAAGGCAATGCAACCTTACATTATACATTATTATTAGAGATGAGCTATACGCTTTAGCTGCTACACTAGCCTGCCCATCAGTGGCGGCTGTTAATAAAAAAATGTGGGGGGTGGGGGGGGCGCAAAAAGTAAATAAAAAAACACTGCTGCAATGTTGCCTCATGGGAATGTTCCAATACCTCAGATTGACACAAAAAAGTCTGAACAGTTAACACCATTGATGTGATACTGTGAGATACTTTGCTTATTTAAATATTGATGGATTACAATTACAGACTTTCTCCACAATAATATATAATTGCCACAGAATGACGAACACTCAGAGTATTTATTTGTTGTCCTGTGGTGTATGGCGCATACACTGCGCAAATTCAGGACAATATATATATACATGTATTCGTTTTTGTGGTCTTTAACTTGCACCTCCGGAAGAACTTGTATCCCGGGGAGGCTAGGGACATGGAATCCGAGTGGGCCATGTACAAAGCCTCCATTATGGAGGCGGCAGCTAGAAGCTGTGGTCAAAAGGCTGTCGGTGCCTGTTGTGACGGCAACCTAAGAACCCGTTGGTGGACAGCTGCGAAGGAAGCCATCTGGCTGTAGAAGGAGGCCTTTTGGCCTTGGTTGGCCCAGAGGTCTCCTGAAACAGAAAATGGGTGCCGGGAGGCGAGGAGGGCTACGTCTTCAGCGATCGCCGAATGCAAAAACGCGGGTGTGGGAGGAGTTAGGGGAGGCCATGGAGAAGGACTTTCGGTTGTTTCCTGCACAATAACATTAGTTATCACATGCACTCACCGCAGTTGGCGCTTAAAGGGAAAGTACTACGGAACTAAGGGTTGGGAGAATGGTTCCGCACGGACTGTATGCGGGACCACTGCAGTTCTTCATTCATTCTAACATGTGGTTCAATGGTTCATGTTGTGTTAGCTGTTGCTAAAGCTAATGTCCATTAAATGCCTAGCATTGGCATTTGAAACTCCGCCTCCGACTCCCGTCTCTCAGCACTACATTGGTGACCCCGTCGTCAATTTTCCCCAAGTATCCGAAACTGAATCTGAAAATCCAAAACTGAAACATGGCAAATAACGCAGTTTTTCTCAAGTTGCCGGAGTTTTGGGAGAAGTCTGCAGCAGCATGGTTTGCGCAAGCCGAAGCTCAATTCGTCCTCCGTGGAATTACCGCCGCCGACGCACGCTATTTCCACGTCGTCTCAGCACTCGGGAGCTCCACTGCGGCCAGGACAGTAGGCTTCATCACATCCCGCCGGCCCTGGATATACTGCATATTCAGCATTTAAGGCTCACCTCCTCAAGACCTTCGAACTCTCACGGTCACAACGAGCATGACGCCAGGGCCTGGGGGCACTGCCTTCCCAGCACATGGAGATGATGCTGAATCTGCTAGGTACGGAAAAACCAAATGTCCTCTTCATTAAACAATTTCCTCGACACAGGTTCAGACAGCATTAACCAATATGGTTATTACGGAACCCCGCACTTTAGCTGAAGAGGCCGACCGTTTCTTCCGGCTACCCAGCGTTTCACCCCTGATGTGCTAGCCCCAACAGGCAGTTTCGACTAACAAAAGCCCCGTAGCCACAGACAGCCGTGCTAGCTGAATTTGTTATTTCCACACACATTTCAGCGCAGAGGACGTGTCGCTCCCTGTGTAGCTACAAGCCGGCAGGAAAATGGTGAAGCCTGCGCTCTGTCATGAGTGGGCACATCAAACCAGTTGCTTTTCATCAGAGACAACGTCTCATTCGCCGCTCAGACAGCCCTTGGGCCTCACCACTCCACATTGTCCCAAAACAAGACGGCGGGTGGCGACCGCGCGGTGGTGACCGCGCGGTGGCGACCGATGCTTCGGTGGCTGCCTTCGCTTTTGAGGGTGTGAGAAAAATGACTGCTGTCCAGACAACTGTGATTTTAGTTCCGTGACCTTTCTCTTTTCAGCTCGCTTTTCGGCGGGAAGTCAATGTTGTAGTTTTTATGAACAGTCCGAAAGTGCCGCTCCATATTTCCCTTCTTCGGAATAGCGATAGCAACATGGCAGATTAGGCAAACGCACTTTGAATACGACATTGTCAAAAAAAAGTCCTCATCCCATTCCGGATGGAAGTTATATGTTTTTGGTTTCTTACTTGGTCCAGCTCCCCCACTCATTATTGTGCCCTTTCTTGCGTAGAAATAAATTGGAGGGATAACTCGCTAACTAGGATCGGACGTTTTTCGTATTAGATCGCGGGTTTGCGGGTGGCCCATGTGTTAGAAAAGACGAGATCTCAGACTGGCTGCCCTGTGCGGCAATCAAGTGGCAAATGCCACAGTGAGGATGGATGATAGGCTGGCATCAAAATTTTTGTGGAATGCCATGCGACACACTGGTGGGTATGGATGTATGGATGAGATTCGCCTTGAGATGCTGAAGGCTCTGGACATTGTTGGACTGTCGTGGCTGACACACCTATTCAATGTCACGTGGGGGTCGGGGACAGTACCTGTGGCATGGCAGACCGGGGTTGACTGTGTCCCCCGGGGAATCACAATAATAATTTTGATTAATCATCGTGTTAGCTGCGTTTGCCAGGTAATCACACAAAAAAACAGCTATAAATCCACGCTGGAAATACGGGAGGAAGCTTGTGTCAAACTTGGTCGTGTTCCAGATTAATCGCAAGCGTTAATGTTGACAGCCTTGATATTGATAAAGCCCGTATTATTTTCACACAAAAATGAATGAATAACAAATTGGAACGATTGTTTAAATGAATGCACTACTGTGCTGGCACATTGTACAAGTAAACACATTTATTGCATAATTATTTTGCATTATGTTTGATGTGTTTAAATAGAATTCTTCTCTGGTAGTGGGGGCGGTGCCCCAGCACCCTCTATTGATGAGCTGCCCATCTGAAGTAACAGTACATTACACCAGGGTATCTGCTAACAGATGCTTGTTAGCTTTACTGCCATAATGCTACAGTACATTACACTAGCTCTAGCAGACAGTAGTTAGCCATACTGCTATGAAGCTACAGGACATTACACCAGGGTATTAGCTAACGGATATAGTTAGCTCCATTGCCATGAAGCTACACTACATTACACCAGCGCAAAGGGATGCTATTTAGCCACACTGGTATGAAGCTACAGTACATTGCACAAGCGCCTGCGCCAACAGACGCTAGTTAGCCAGATTACTCTCTCTTACATCTTCCTGCCTCAGAACTTACAGCATTACAACTGAGGTGCACTTGAGGGGGGAGGAAAGAGAAAGATGGAAGGAAGAAGAAGCGTGCATTGGAGGGAGGCAAAAGGAGGACAGGAGAGGAGAGGCATGAGAGGGGAGCGTGAAGAGAGGAGGAGAGAACAGCAGGAGGAGGAGAGAACACCTACACCTACAGAACTTCTGGCCTGGGAGGTCCAATACCCCCCAATGGGTGACACACTGATGGCCCATTGGTTTGTGGACTAATGTTTTGAAGTCTTTGCAGCCAGCAGACGAAAGTGACGAGAGAGTGCCATATCTTTTAGTACAAGCGAACACGGAACAAGAAGGCAACCAAAATGTAACAATTAGCTTTCATGAACTGTAAAAGGGCCAAAGTACTAGGACGCAAACGCGGGACGCAAAGTACATGGCTGTTTAAATGTACACAGTGCCACGTATATATAAACGTTCTATCTTGATTGACAGGTCGCTAGCCACGCCCTAAAGCATTTGCTTTATTGTCTATTTCACTCTAAATAGGACCATGATTACAAAACGATCATCATGCTGTATTGAATAAGACTTGGAGCAATTGAGAACTTTGTCATTATGAAAATGTTGAGTGAATAAATCACGTGAGAAGTCATTTTCTGCATTTTCCGCTACCATACAATCAGACTTCTGTTTGAAACCAGTGGTGTCGACCCCTATTAGCCATTAGAAAGAATGCAGATTCAAGGCACTTCCACATTGGCTTCGTTTTCCATAGTTTGCCCCTCGCCCCCCGCTGCACTCTCACCAGTGTCCATCTGCCACACGTAGACAGAGCCGTCGGAGCAGCCCACCACCAGGTAGTCGTCGGCAGGCCTCCACTTGATCACCTGGATGGGGAAGAGGTGTCTGGAGGCCAGCATTATGCACTTCCTCTCCCGCAGACTCAGCAGCCCCACAGAGTGGTCGCTGGCCACCGAGCACACGCAATGCTGCACCCGCGTCTGCAGGGCCGGGCGGAGGAAGGGGAGTGGGGATAGAGGTAGAGAGAGAGGTAGAGGTGGAGAGAGAGAGAGAGACACAGATAGAGTGTGAGTGAGAGAGAGCGTGAGTGTGAGAGTGTGAATTTTTTACCTGCACATATAATTAGCAGATATATTGCAAAATGACGAGCATCGTCTAAAGAGGTCTGTCAAACTTGACAGACAGTAGAGAGTGGTCCATGTGTGTGAATCTTACGCTGCAGTTCTCAGGGGGAACGATGAGTTGGCTGATCTCACCGCCATGGACACAGAAGATGTGCTTCATCTCCCCGGTGAAGATGTCCCACACGATGACGGAGAAGTCCACCCCGCCTGAGACCAGGGCACGCTGGTCGTAGCGTGGGGACACCTGGTGAGGGTACAGCACGCAGGTCACCTTGTTACCATGACCACGGAGCGTGCGGTGGGGCGGCCAGCCTGCATACAGAGAGAGAGAGGGGGCGCATGCGTTAACCTAGGTAGGTATATACGTATATACAGTGGAAGGTGTATGTACATATTGCAGTGCCAAACGGTGTGCCGTGAGGCAAGTCCAGGTGTCCCCGTGGGATTTTGTGACAACAATATATTATTATTATTATTACTGTTAGGGTTAGGGTTAGAACAGTACAAATTCATTTTTAATTTACTATGTCAGTACCAATATAGAGGCAAATCCTATTATTTCAATTTTTTATTATTTTACAAAGATGAAATTTGACATATTCCTGGATTATTTGGTTGATAATTATTTCATGACTAATACTGTTGTTTGTCAAATTGTAAGCCTATTTGCCAATAAAATTAAACGGAGGGGCCGGATTTACCAGCAGATGTAGGGTTATGCTGATGGACAGAAATAAGTTCTGAGAAGTAGCATGTTCTCGCATTGTTAATCATGTTGTTTTAATGTAGTAATAACTCCATAATATTGTAGTGTCCTCAGAGACCAGATAAAAAACCTGGGAGTTCTGCTAAAAAGCTGGCAGTTGGATTTGAGGGGTAATGAATAATAGCAATAATAGCAAATTGGAAAAGTGAGAACCTCACAGGGTACTTGATTGTATTTGAAGCTGTTCCTGTAAACACTCAATAGGCCACCACCACGACCACTGACCCTGGGCTCATTGAAACAATCATAGTGGGGAAGACACAGGTTCAGTTGGCTGTGATGTACGTATATACACTTTGGCAATCAGTTAGTTTATAACAGTCAATTTATAGAAATCAGGCAATCAGACTGCATATTGTTGCATTGTGTTCACTATATCCAGCTATTTCAGACACTACACACACACACACACACACACACACACACACAATAAAGACCACGGGGAGGTGGTCACTTTCGACCACCGATGCCTACCTGAACTCACCTAACCCGTACTCCGACACCACGGATGCACTGAGCAATACGTTCGACAGCCTCACCAGCTATACAGGATATATATTGTATATGTACACATATATACAGTATATATATATATATACATACACAGTATACACATTTGGCAATCAGTTAGAAAATAAAAGAGGTTTGTCAATTTATACTAATTAGGCAATTAGACTTTATACTTGTTTATTGTTGCATTGTGCTCACAATAACCAGCCAAGTACGTATTGTTCTGTATTCATGTTCCGTTTCAGACACCACACACACACACACACACACACATAAGAATAAAGACTACTTCGGCTCCACCTCCATCTCCACCCCATCTACACCCAAGGACGAACGCAATCCACCTTACACACAGGTTAAACCAGCCATCAACACACACAGTTACACACAGTTACCCACTGCTCTGTCTACATTCAACTGCAAATTGTACAATAAACCCGTTTATTGAACATTCACCTGATATTGGAGGAGCCCTGGAAAGCCATTTTAGTGGTGTGTAGCAGCAACCATCGCTACAGTAGTAGTATGCATTTACAGTGTACCCCTCTTCTCAACATGAGTTCTCCCTGCAGCAGCTGGACGTGCATTATCGTAGTACAGTAGTATATAAAGTATATAATATGTACAGCTCACCTCAACATGTTTTGTTCCTGCAGTAGCTGGATTATAGTAGTATCGTAGCATATTAGTTTGCAAATTACATGAAGTAGGAAGAGTATTCACCTCTCCTCAGCATGTGTTCTCCCTGCAGCAGCTGAACGATAGCGGTCTGTGTGGCAGGGACCAGGATGATGCTGCCGTCCTCACGGCCACAGACAAGGCGTCCCTGGGAGGGGATGTAGACGCTGGCCGTCACCTGCAAGAGACCCAGACATGATTAGACCTACAGGGTCTACAGAGTTCTACTGGAGAAAAAAACTAGATACCTTTGGTTCCACTGGAGCAATGAACAGGGTTTCACGGGTTCTACTGGAGTAAAGAACTGGATTCTCAGGTTCTACTGTAAGTCGCTTTGGATAAAAGCGTCTGCCAAATGCCCCAAATGTAAATGTAAAGAACTGGGTTCCTCAAGTTTCCTGGAGTAAATAACAGGGTTCTACTGGAGTAAAGAGCAGGGTTTCGCAGGTTCTACTAGAGTAAAGTATGGGGTACCTCAGGGTCTATTGTAGTGAAGAACACAGGTTCTCAGGTTCTACCGGAGCAAAGAACTAGGTTCCTGGGGGTCTAGGTGCAGACCTTAATGGGTTCCTCTCCTCCTGGCGGGACACTGAGCTGGTCGATGATCCCAGCAGACAAAGGACTCAGCTTATCAAATGCCTCCTGGAGACTGATGGTGGAGGACACCTGCAACTCTGGACAGGTGGACAAATCAGTTAGAACCAGTTGCATGTCCTTCGAAATAATGGCCCCCTTTCTCAAAATGTTTGACAATGGTTGTCGAGCTCTAAACCTTTTGGTCAAATGGACCATATCAACAGCATGAATAACATAGGGGAAGTTATTATTGCCTTGTTCTTGGAAAGTATGTGTTGATGACAAGGATGTCTGTAAATGACAAGGATAAGATCTTATCTGAAATGATAAGGGATATATTTATGTGTCTGGAGGGCAATTTGTGATTCAGTTTAAATGCTTGTAAAACACTGTTCTATGGCTGCGACGTTGCCATCTCCTGAAAGTGGTTCTGTGGCACTCGCCACAGAACCACAGAACTATATATATGCCCCATATACGCATGACTCCGGGTATATCATATTATACCAAGAGAATATCCAAGGTAAACTAGACAAACGGCTTTCTGGTTTTCAGACTCTCAATTGCATGTGGGGTCCACGTTGGGATAGAGTGTCTTTAGACCAGTGTCGAGGGTGTACTTTTTTAAATTGGACAACAGCATGCCTAAGACAAATGGAACAAGAAAATATTCTGTAATATTTTGTGGCATGTGATTTGGTTCGATATCTGATAGCTTTTGTGAGAAAGACGAGAAGACACTGAAATATATACATACACTGCGTGCACAATAATTAGGCAAGTTGTATTCCATGTTATATTATTGAACAACAACAGCGCTCTTGGTCAATCCAAAATGTTAACCTCTAACCTGAATATTTAAGGAGGTAAAAGGGGGGTTTCGGCTTTCTTCAGAGAATATCTGTGTGTGCAGAATTATTAGGGAACTATTAGTGTGCAGAATTATTATGCAACTCAATGAAAAACTAAAATATTTCGTCTGTTAAAGTGAGAATAATAAACAAACAACTCAACATTTGTGACCAATATAGCCACCCTTCTTTTCAATAACACTCAAAAGCCTTCCATCCATGGAGTGTCAGTTTCTTGATCTGTTGACGATCAACTTTTTGTGCAGCAGCAACCACAGCCTCCCAGACACTATCCAGAGAGGTGTACTGTGTTCCTTCACTGTAAATCTCTCGTTTAAGAAGGGCCCACCCGTTCTCAATAGGGTTTAGGTCAGGTGAGGGAGGGGGCCATGTCATTATTATTTCATCTTTAAGGCCTTTACTGGCTAGCCACACAGTGGAGTACTTTAATGCATGAGATGGAGCATTGTCCTGCATAAAAATCAGGGTCTTCCTGAAAGATGCAGACTTTTTCCTGTACCACTGCTTGAAGAAAGTGGCAGTAGGTTTGGGAGTGGAGTTGGAGTCCATCTTCAACCCGAAAAGGTCCAACTAGCTCATAATAATACCAGCTCATACCAGTACCCCACCTCCACCTTGCTGGCGTCTGAGTCGGAGTGGAGCTCTATGCCCATTACTGATCCAGCCACGGGCCCATCCATCTGGTCCATCAAGAGTCACTCATCTCATCAGTCCATAAAACCTTTGAAAAATCTGTCTTCAGATATTTATTGGCCCAGTCTCCTTAGGCCACACCCTCCCTCATTACACAAATGCATATCACCTGGTATGTTTAAATCAAAGTCAAAGTCAAAGTTCTTTTTATTTGTCAAATGTCAAATCCAATAGGCATTCAAGTTTATACAGCTTGGAGTTGGAAAAGATGCATAAAATGACGATATGGTCAAAATACTCACTTGCCTAATAGTGTATATGTAGGCAGTACACTCATTTTTACTGTATTAATTATTTCACCCAGGGAAAGAGGCAGGGGTCCCAATGCTCAATATCCTGTCTCAGATTAGATAGTAGAGGTTGATAATTAGCTGCATATAGATCCTTATGTAACCTGAAGGTATTTGAATTCCTTAGGGTGTAATTTTGAAAGGAGTGTAAGGGTCTGACCCACCGCATCACCAAAAGGTATCAGGTCACTTTTCTGGATATTGACATAGCCAGAAGTTAATTGTTAGGCGATCTGTGTGTCTTGCTCCTTGCTCATCATTGATTTCAGTCATTGTCTGATTGGCAGTTCTTTGCCATAGCTGATGAGCAACTATCCTTCCAGACTTTGCCCCATGTTCATACTACCCGTGCCTCGATTTAAAACTGAGGTATTTAGCCTGTCTTGTTGACAGGAGATCAAAGTCAGCCTGCAGCGGCAAGTGTTCCTTCATGGTGTTTACAGAGGGCAGATGGCTATACAGTCTGTCTAGCACCAGTATCTCATCCTCTTTAAGGTGAGCAGTGCTTTTCTTTTTTTGATTTACACAATGAGATAACCTGGCCCCGCAGGTAGGCATTCAGTGACTCCCATATAGTTGGAGAAGACATTCCCGGGGTTCGATAAATATCAAGGAATGCAGTAATCTGAGTCGAGATAAAGTTAGTGAAAGATTCTTCCAATAGCAACAAAGGATTGAGTCTCCACGGGCGGTAACAGGAATATAATAATAAACTATAGCACAATTCATGCATAAGATGCAGCACAAAGTGCTTAACATATGCATTCTCATAGCTAATGGCCATGATCTGAAAAAACTATAGCTCCATAATCACACTTAGTGACAAGAGGAAGGAGTCTCTTATCCAGGAAGTACACTGTATGCTCTGGAAGTGGGATTACAAAACCGCCACACATCAGCCACACCATATGATTTAAGAAAAAGCTGGATTGATCATTCCAAATTAGATAGAGAAGACATTTTGGGTGAGCTACGGACAGGGAAGAGTTGGGTGCATAAATATTGGTCAAGATGACCAGAAACGTATAGAGTTGTCCTACTACTATAACGTAGCGCCCTGCGGAGTCAGCCTCTACACTTGCATTATGAATGGTGTGTTCTTATCAATTAGTATGGCTGTTCCTCTAGCCTTTGAATGGAAATTAAAGTGATATATCTGTCCTGCCCATCCCCCTCTCTTGAGAATGGTCTATTGTACGTAAATGGGTCTCCTGAAGGAATGCGGTATCTATATTAAGCTGTTTTAAATGTGTACATAACTTTTTGCGTTCCGCTGGATGATGACGTGATGATTACAACGTTGACTGAGCAATCATCCAACCCTCTAGGACAGGGATGTCAAACATGTGGCCCAGCGGCCAGATACAAGGCAATCTTATAAAATGGATTGACTTTTTCTGCACATTGCACCGGTGCAATGTGCATTTTCTGAGTTCAGGGAGCTGGAGATGGAGCCGAGCTGGAGCTTTTGCTTTTCAGTCAACTCTTCTGACAATGCAATGCGATGCTGTGTTAAAGAGGAATGTTAGAAACATGAGAAAGGAAGAAAATAAGTTGATTGAAAAAAATCTCTCAAACTCTAGCCTTGTGTATATTCCTCATCTATTTTGTTGGTCCGGCAGTAGGATTGGGTCTGTTATGGCCCCCAACCTCAAATGACTTTGACACCCCTGCTCTAGGAGTATTGACAGTTATACTAGTTTGAAAAGTTGGACATCTGGAATCTTTTAAAGTGACAGAATAACACAGCAGCATACACAAAAAGTAAAACAACATATATGAAAAGAAACACAAACGTCCCAACGGTCACCGATCCACCCCTTATGAACGCAAACAGTCATTGTTCCATTGGGGTAGGCCAAGGATAAATGAAGCTCAGTTCCTCAGACACACTCAAACCTGTGTCGTAGGGATGATGTTCTTCTTAATGTAGCCCATCACTTTGTTTGCATCAGTGAATTCATTTTCCTCTCCATTGTGTGTGATGCAAAGTCGGGCTGGAAACAGTATGCCATACCAGACGCCCTGACGGTTGCGGAGCAGCTTCCTAGTCTCTGTAAATGCCGCCCTGGCCTTCGCAATGATCGTTTGCCCGATGCGGCGCTCTGGAGTG
This sequence comes from Malacocephalus occidentalis, assembly GCA_900312585.1. NCBI lineage: Eukaryota > Metazoa > Chordata > Actinopteri > Gadiformes > Macrouridae > Malacocephalus > Malacocephalus occidentalis. The sequence continues at coordinate 4,541 of OMOU01059526.1, read as the reverse complement.
CGCACAACTCAACACCTCGAACAGTCCTAGTTGTAGTGAAGTTTAGCGACAATGGTGTGTGGTCACCCATCCTTCTTGGACCCTTGTCCAAAGCTTGTCCAAAGCTTCTACGTGAGCAGTCCACAAACACGTCTTTATCCAGCTGTAGCATTTCTCAGCAGCTTTGAGACGAATGCAGTAGACCCATTCGACTCGGCGACACCCTCACATTTCATTCTGAGCCCCATCACCTCTGCCTTCAAGTCGGTAACCGTAGTCTGCAAAGCTGCCACCTCATCCGACCTCCTTCCACCTCTTTGATAGTGGTCTTCATTTGTTCAATCACGGAGTGGATAGACACTGTATTATTCTTTAGTTCCACTTTCACTGCTTGTAGCTCACTTTTAATAAAGGTGAAGTCAGAAGCAAGTGCATTTTTCAGCTGACTTCATCACACCCGGGAGGTCTGCTTTTAGAGAGAGAAGGATCTCTGACTTCAAGATTTCAGCAAGAAATGCTGGGGGCAGTTGTAGTTACCTGTAGGGGAGGAGTGTTGGGCCAGGTACCTGTTGGGGAGGATTGCTTGGGGAAGGTATAATTTCCTATAGGGGAGGACGGCTTGGAGCAGGAATAGTTACCTGTAGGTGAGGACTGCTCGGGGCAGGTATCAGGCACGCTCCACAGGGACAGACGTCCAGCAGAGTCCCCCTGGACCAGAAGCTTGTGGAAAGGATCTCGTCTTCCATAGAAGAAGCGTGTGACGGGAGGACAGATGAGGAGCTGAGGAGGAGGGAATTCACATCAGATTGCAGACATAGCTTCTAAAATACAGTACAGCTAAAGAGAAGCTGTTTGAGGACAGCCGGTGGAAATCAATCCCAAACCCAGATAGAGAATGGACACCAATGTTGGCAAACCTGAATATATAACCCTGAATATAAACCTGAAGCAATATTTAGCTTAATCCCCCCAGGCCCTGATATCACAGGGCATTACTGCCCAGACACCCTGATGGTGTTATGAGGATTCTTTGTGGTATTCATGTGGATGCTTAGTTTGGTGGTGTGATAGTCGATTGTAAAATGTAAATGGCCGGTAAACTATGTTATGATCATTAATCACGAGACTCTTGTGTAATCTCAATACTTCTTTGAGTGCTTCAGAAGAGACCCCTTATATGGATGCACTCCAACCGTGCAAGAAACAACAAAAAAAGGTTGTGAGTACACATCCATGCGAGATAAAAAGACCTGAACCGAGGTCTGCAGAACTGCCATCTAAACCCAGCTTTGGGTTCAGATATTCAGGTATTCTAGCACTTGGCTCTCGTGGATTGGTGGTGCAGTGATACAAAATACATGATGGAATAGAGTCTAGCGGATTATGGGCTTAGTCTGTGTGATGGTCTGGGAGGTCGGGTGCAGAGGAGATGTGGCGAAGAGAATAATGGTTGGCATCTCGCTGTGTAGAAATGACGTTACTCTGTGATCTTGAGGACAGCATCGTAATGCCAGAAAGTCCACCAGAAGGAAAACCAATGCACACACACACACACACCAGCTTCAAACATAGCG
>OMOU01059416.1:3465-20807 GCA_900312585.1 Malacocephalus occidentalis | reverse complement strand
GGGAGTATTTCAGTACTGAAGTCTGTCTGTGATTATATTGCACCATGCGAGTCGTGCCGCAGTTTGACCCCGCCCCCTATAATCTAACTTCCTGGTCGGGTGAGGCCGAGCAGGACGGCGCAGCGCTGTGTTTTCTGTGGCCGCGCGGCTGGAGGTCCGGCCAGACATCTCTGTGACTCTGCCTGCTCGCTGTGTTCCCGCTGTGGCTCTGGGGGCCTCCAAGTACACATTAGAGACACACGTTTGGCTCCTGCCGCGTGTACACGTGGAATGAGTTTTACAAGAGTAAAGCGAGCATTTCTTGGGGGAGGTCGAACGCCAATGCGCTCACCTATCTGCCCTGAAGACATTTCTGTGTAGCGCTTTTAAGTTTACTACCGATATAGTTTATAGATGCCTGTAAATGCTATATTAAGTACAGACCTTTTATTGATGAATTACACTTATTCCATGGTCTCTTTATTAGCCTTGGGCCTGGCGAGGCTGTGGTGTTTTTAAGCCCTTCGGTAACTCATCCAGGCACTGTAGTGGTGTGCATTCATGAAGTGGAACTAGCGCGCACAATGCAGGAGCTGGAGTGCGTGCCACTCAGCAAGCAATGTCAAGACGAATGCCTTCAGTCTGAACTGCAGCAGCAGCGCTATTCTACATTACGCTCGGCACGACGTTGCCACGTCCTGTCCGGTGACCGGAATTAACCAGAGGCCTCCGTGCTCCCATTCTAGCTTTTCTTCCATCTCCAAAAAGAGAGAACGTTTCCAGAGCCCAGAGCCAAGTTCTACATTGCCGAAATGGCAAGTGCTCTGGGATACCTCCACTCTCTCAATATTGTTTACAGGTATGTGTGTGTGTGTGTCCATGTGTGTGTGGGTTGTTTTTAATCACCGGTACTTGTGTCATGACATGTCATGGGGGGGGGGCCGAGGTCTCGTCACGCATGGAGGTGAAGTTCAATACAAATGTAATCTCCCCCAGTATAGGTGTCCCCAGATTGCCTGTGTGTTTTGTGCGTTCGCGTCTGCCTTCCCACGTGTTTTACTTTTGTTTTTCCTCAGAGACTTGAAGCCAGAAAATATCCTGCTTGATTATGAAGTAAGTTTTAAAATGGGTTAGATAACTTTTTTCCCCACATTTAACAATGACAAAAGTTCCAGCCTAAATCATCTGCATTTATTTATCTATCATATAGTATAGTATAGTATAAAAAGGTAAAGTGATCCTATAGTGTGGTATTAAAAGTATAGTGCGAATTGCTGAGTTATGTTCTGCTTTATCATTTCACAAAACCATAAGATAAAACCCCAGGTTATGGCGACAAGTTCCTTGTCTCCCCCTCCCCAATTGCCCGCCATGGCGTGCATCAGCCGTAACCACGGCAGTAGTTCCCCTTTCAGACAGAGAGAGTGTGCGTGATCATAGTTAGCTTTGGCTGGTGGTACTGAGGGGGTGAGGAAACAGTGGGCAGGCTGACAAGAGGGGAGGGTGTGTGTGGGGCTGCGCTCTCTGGCCAACATTCCCTGGCAACAATGGCTGCCTCAGTCCCTGGAGAATATAATGCAACGCTTGTGTGGCACACGCTGTCTAAAAATGACCCCCCCCCTTCCCCTCCCCGTGTCTCTCTCTGTCTCTGTCTCTCTCTCTCTCTCTCTCTCTCTCTCTGTTGCTAAAGGGCCACATCGTGTTGACAGATTTTGGATTGTGCAAGGAGGGCATTTCCCAAACGGATACCACCTCAACGTTTTGCGGGACACCCGAGGTACCGTGGGGTCCTCTGTTTCTCATACGTCATGGGGATGTCTGTCACTTTAAAGTGCGAAACGTTTGAATTATTAACCAACATTTTTGTGGGGATGAACTGTGTACCCTTGTGGGCATGGTTGCCCCAAACCCTCTTAGTATGACTAACATTTTCCTGGGGAAACAAGTACATTTAGTGCTTATTCTTTGTGGGTGGGGTGCACTGTTATAACTGGTGCTGGTTCTATTGTTGTGTGGTGTTGCTACGACTCAGCGGAGCCTTGTCTGAATGCCGTGTCTCCCCTGTGTGGTGTCCAACAGTACCTAGCCCCAGAGGTACTGAGGAAGCAGCCCTATGACAACACGGTGGACTGGTGGTGCCTGGGCTCAGTTCTCTACGAGATGCTCTTTGGCCTTGTAAGTTAGCACGTTGAAGCTAGCATAATATATGTTTGATGTGTTAAGGAACAAAAAGCAGTCTTTCTGCAGTTCTCCTGTGCACTAACCCAAATCCTATTGTAATATTTCACAAATCTTTATCAGCTTTAAATATCAATATTCCATTGAGTGCGTGAATTCTCCAAAAAAATTAAGGGCATTTCAAAATGTCTCCACATTGATCTTCTTTTCAGTTATTTTGTATTATTTAGTTTTCTTCTTTTGTTGTTACAGAATGCTGATACACGTTCCACTTTCCATACACAAGCTTGACACGAAACATAACAGAACACACTGTTCATTCTCTGCTGGCTCACCATCCCACCGGCCACGTGACCTTGCTCCCTTCTCCTTCTTCTGTGGTGTCTGTAGCCGCCGTTCTACAGCAGGGACACGCACGAGATGTACGACAACATCCTGCACAAGCCGCTGGTGATGCGGGCCGGGGCCTCCACCACGGCCTGGGCCCTCCTGCAGGGCCTGCTGGAGAAGGACGGCACCTACCGGCTGGGCTCCATCGATGACTTTGTGAGTGGTGTGTTGGCTCCTGTGTTGCTGGGCCGTTTCCTCCCAGAACCCATTGGTGTTCGGCCCACTGGAGGTTCAGCGCTTTTGTCCAGGCAGCATAAATTACATTCTGGATGAATGTATCTGCTGAGTGACTAAGTGGACATTGTTTATTTACTATTCTAAATAGTAAAATTACATGAATAAGTGTGTTTAAATTTTTTTCACAATTACCTTTTTTTTACTATGTTGCAGAACGACATCAAAAGTCACTTCTTCTTCTCCTCCATCAACTGGGAAGACCTGGAAAGGAAGAAGATCCCGCCACCCTTCATCCCTCACGTGGTAAACGTCTCACATCTCATATGATTATATTGCCATATTATTATAATATTATTACAAATGTTTCCCTCGTTTTTCGTGTGTTAACGTTTCTCCCTCCACGTTTGGTTTTTTTCTTTTCTTTTCGGAAACAGGCCTCTCATCACGACATCTCCAACTTCGACCCGGAGTTCACCGATGAGATGGTGCCCAACTCGGTGTGTTGGTCCCCGGAACATTCCGTCGTCAACGCCAGCGTCATGGAGGCGGACGACGCCTTCCTGGGCTTCTCTTACGCCCCGCCGTCGGACGACTCCTTCCGTTGAAGCCTTCCTCAGAAACTGTGGGATTCTCCGCGGCTTCACCTCTCCTCTTCTCCTCTTTTCAACTAAAGGGAAGAATTCGTGTGATGAATTATGAACGATCCCATTCCAAGAAGCCAAAGCCAGGATTTAAGAAAAGACAGCACTTAGAAAGAAAGGAAAGGAAAAAATGGTATGACAAAAAAGGTCTTTATTTTTTACAAAAGAGATTATATTTTTAAGAAATACAGATACCTTTCTGTCATAATGTATTTGGTCATAGTTTATGTGCCAGTTAAAAATGAACCATTGGTAAAGGCCTTGACTGTCCTTGCAAAAAGCCAACGAGTTATCACATGGATGAACCCTGGTCTCATCTGAGTGGAAAGTGTTTGTGCGTCTGTGGTGATCTTGTTTGTATTTACTGTAAAGAGATACTCATTCGGGGTTTACTGACCTTAGCTGGAAATTGATAATACTTGAGAAGACACTGAATTTTATTGCATTCTTATTGGATGAAAGGTCATTTCAATGCATTCCTTGTCGAATAGTGTACATACTTTTCAGTGATGTCTTTTTGTTTATTTACTTGTTGTTTTTTATTTTGCCTTCTCATTTATATATCATAATGGAATAACCCTAGGAATGCTTGCTTTTATATACAGTATATAAACACACTATACAATACTTTGACAGACAACTAAATGCACAATTAAACAAAACACATGGAACTTGAGCTGTGTGTGTGTGCGTGAGAGAGAGGATGAGTTTACTGGTAATAATATATAAATAAATATATTTATATAAATATATAATATAATATATATATATATATATATAGTATATAGTATAATATAATTTAGTTTAAAAAAATCGATTTAGTACCACGATGACATGCAATATCGTGTTTAAGCATCTATTCCACTCAGTCTACTAGTAGAAAATTAAAACACGGCGGATCCACGTCACTTCCTTCCTTCTCCCGGTAAATTCGACCCGATTTAAACTAAATTAAAATCATTCCACAGCCAGAGAGAGAGTCGGGGAATATATATTCTAGTGAAGTTAAATGACAACCTTTTCCTATATTGGCAATTTAAAGCGATGTGTGAACGTCAAATCCTACACGTAGAAGGAACTCCTGGTTCTCACGCAGAACCTTTACATCAGCAGCGCGTGCTGATGTTGCGCGTGTGTTCCCGTGGCGCCAGTTTCCCGCCATTGTCCGTTGAGCTCGGAGAGGGGCCCTGGTTTATGTCAATTTTCTTGGAATTACTTTTACACAATGGCCGATGTGCTGGCCCTCAAAGAGTCCGTCTTGTTCTATTTGGACCGCAGCGGCGGCCTCGTTAAACTCATAGAGGACTGCGAGCTCTTTAACGGTAGCCTACTGTACATTATTTGGAAAATGATTTTATTTCTTATGAACGGCATTCGACGAGACGTCGCTCTGAACGTGATGAATTCCCCAGGCCCTCAGCAAAGCGAAGCCGTCTACAGGCTGTGTGTGGCCGTGAATCCCTCCGACGTGATGGAGGTGGACCCGGCTCTGGGGGACCGGGTGCTCCATGACCCGCTGACGGCCACCCGCCTGTTCCGATCTGTGAGTGACGATCACGTTCAACACGATGAACTCTCAGCGACCTGCGTGCTTGACGCGCATGATGCCTCGTCAGCGACCCAGGTTGATTTTTTTTTACACTTCCCTATTCAGGTGTGTTTCATTTCAATAAAAACACTTAATCTGATTGAAAAAATACACACGGAGAACCAGGTGAGGGCTGACTTGATTTCTTGTGCGTGTGTGCGCGTATGTGTATCTCTATCGCCTCCTGGTGGTCACTGATCAAAATACCATTACATCATGGATTTGACCCTATTAACTAGCCGAGTGACGTCTTTGCGTTTCCGTGTATTCACACACATACAAATAAAGTCATTTCACACGTCTGTTCGTCTGTATCTGAGGTGAACATCATTCTGAAATTGACGCACCTCCCGCCCTTCCCGGAGTACACCTTGGCCCTGTGGGCGTCTCCGCGCGGCTACGGCGCCGCCAGGCCCCTGGCGATGGAGGGCCTCGTCATCGCCGTGACGAGGACCACCAAGTACACGCAGGGGGCCCGCTTCCTCTGCAGCGACGAGGAGTGTCCCTGCTCCACTGGTAACCTAATGTGTTGGGGGGGGCCGGAGTACATAGCGGACGTCTACACCGGTCCCCGGGGTAACGGACCGAGCGTGGTGTTATCTGTTTATTGTAGTTATACCCGTAATGAATATACGGTATGGCCGCTGTCAGTAGCTGAGTCTGGATCAAATTGATCAATCTGGAACACACTTCTAGAATATCTGAGGCCAGAGGTCTCAATATTAGGGATATTTTATCAGATATTACAGATACTATATCAGGGTTTTTAACCACAGCTTTTCATTCAAATACGTCTCTACTTGGCATGTTTAGGCCCATTATTTAATTTGTTGTAATTTATCATTTTGTCCTTTTGTTTTTTGATTGATTGTCAATGTCTTTGTGGGGCGTGTGACCCTAAGCAGTCTGAATTACCTTGTGTGTGTGTGTGTGTGCGTGTGTGCGTGCGCGCGCGTGTGTGATCGGTGCTGTGTAAATGAACATCACCTGGTGCTCCATGTGTTCATGGTTCACGGTGTCTCAGGCTTCCACCACATCAGAGTCCACAGCCCCGGAGCCACGGAGTCGGCTACGGTGAGGAGCCCGTTCATCTGCCACACCTGTCACGCTCCCCTGAAAGAGGACGTCAAGTTCCGAGTGCTGGGAGGTGACAGACTACTATTACTATTACTATTATTATTATTATTATTATTATTATTATTATTATTTGCATCCTCGCACCTTTTTTTGGAGGCCTATATTATTGTCGCACTCAGGTCATGGCTTATTTCGTTAAAGGGGAATCTTTTCACAGCAGTTTTGTATAATTTCAGTGTGGGTTGTGTTTGCAAATGGACAATGTTTAGCTTTCCTGTGTTTCCATTCATTAATAAGCACATTATAAAAAGAGAGGTAAATCAGTGTGTGTGTGTGTGTTCATTGGGACAGATAAGCAGCTGGTGGAGTTGATCCACGTGAGTGTGTTAGACCTCCTCAATGTGCATCCTCAGAGTTCCCTCAGGTACCAGTCAGTCACCCTGTTCCTCAGAGGTGGGTTCACATACAGAGCTTTAGAGTTTGAACATATAGAAAAAGAACCTATTGGAATTATTAAGTAAGTATTCACTTTAATATTAGAAAGTCTTTTACATCTAACATGCATTGAAACTGTGCCCTGCTTCTGGTAATGAAAATCCTGTTTTCCCAGATAGTGTCTAATATTATATTATATGAATAACTTTATCTAATATTAATATTTAATATTAATGATAATATTAATGAACTTGTATTATTAATAATAATACAAGTTCATAAAATAGTACGTGGCATCATTGTATGTTCTTAGATGGTACTGCATTCAGAATGGCACTGCTCTTATCCCATCTATTATGCAGGCTACCTAGCAATTATGAAACTTGTTCTATTAACCTTATGATTGCCTGAATCCTGCTCTCTTCTTATCTTTACACACCACAGCAATATATTGCTGTTTCTTTCTACAAATGTACTAATTTAAGTCCCTTTGGATAAAGGTGTCTGTCAAATGCCCTAAATGTTAAATGTAAATATTGGTCAATTGACTCACAAAATATAAAACACTATGTTTGACTTACACACGTTCTGGGTTCGATGCCACGTTCAGCAGTAGGCATCGTAATAACAAATACATTAACATTATATGTCGCAGAACATTGTTGCTGTTGGACTGCGCTGCACTTTGTAACCTGACCGCTAGAGGGCCACACCGAGCAGGACGCAGAATTAGTCTCACCTGTGGGAACCTCAGTATCTTCACCATGCTGGAGGGTGCAAATCATTTCAATGCAACAGGCCTCACAGGCATCGCCAAACTACCCAAAAATCTAACACAGCAAATCAAAAAACTGTAATTGGATGCTATAAACGGATACGTTCTTTCTTTGCACCGACAAAGATGGCGACCGCGATACCCCGGTGAAACAGAACGCGAGTCAATTAGGCCTACTTTCTTTACTCGGGTCAACAGCCCCCATTTACAATGTGTGGCTTAAAGTGAACATTTCTTTCGTTGTTGTTTCTGTTATCGTATACATGGCTGGAGCACACGCCCACCGCGAGCCCATGAATGTCACGGCTGTAATGCTCTATTTACAGAAAGTCAGATATCCTGAAGGGGCTCATTAATTGTCGATGCGCCTTTCTAAATGAGCCTCATTTTGTAACCCAACTAGTGGGGTAGAGTTCAAATAAATACACACAGCCACTCACCCGCTGCCCCGTCTGTGAAATATTAGGTGCTGCTGTCCCTTCTCATAACATTGCCCAGCTGCTAGCCCCGCGATGCCGGCCGATCTCGACGCAGGGATTAGCATTATTGTGTTGACCCAAGTACTACCAGAGCAGGGCTCCCGTTACTAAACATATATGTTAATAAGTGCAAGAAACACAAATTAAGCCGGCGTCTGCGCCGCAACACAAACGAATCTTTGTTCCCGCTAGCTTCACCCCCCGAGTGTGTTTCTTTCTCTTGGCTTGGGGTACAATAATCACTGGTACTATGTAGGGGAAGTACACGCCGTATTAAGTACTTTGTACTCCTGCTCGCTGCACCCAGACGAGCTGTGTCATTCCATGCGGCTGGGTCACCTGTACCGGGTGCTGGGCGTACCTGCGCACGTGCACCAGTGGCCCAGCGTCACCTGGAGCGTGGAGGCCAACAGCGTGGGGCCGTGGGAGCCTGTTTGTAAGCTAGTTCTCATTTTATTAGCTCCTATATACGATGCATTGTATGAATATGTGCTGGCTATAGTGTTAACGACTTATAATTGAATCACAACAATTAAACGTCACATACACATACAGGATGTGCAGTGAATTTTAAAAGTGGCGATGCCCAGCGGAATGTGAACAGACCTGTACAAATATCACAAATATTTCAGTTGAAGGGAAATGATCTGAATATCCACAATATTTACTGTACACTATTTACTATTTCCTGCTACTGCTGCAGTTGCCTATACATGTTTAAGACAAAGGTAATTAAAGCTGATTAACACATCGTAACATTTGTGCTATAATTGTGTGTACTGTACAAATAAAGTAATTTAATAAGAAAGTATATAGGCCCACTGTTAAATAAATAGCACCGATAACACATATATTGTGTTTAAACCTTACAATTAAATGATTTACTAAGAAAGTATACACTTTATACTGAATAGTACTGACAACACATACTGTATATGGTGTTCATTTTACGATGAAAGTAATTGAATAAGAAAGTATATACACAGTGTAAACGAAATAGCACCGCTAACACACATATGAGGTTTAACTTCCACCTCCGCAGACCCCCATCAGGTCAGTGAGGAGTTCCAGGCTGTGCTGAGGGCCGCCGCCTGCTCTCCCTGGAGGTTCCCCGGCCTGCTGGCCCACTCGTTCGGGTGCGACGTGGTTCCCCCGGGCCACTACAACACCCTGAAGCTGGCCCTGCTGCTCAGCCTGGTGCAGACCACCCTGGACACGGCCGACACCTTCCACAGCCTGGACCTCCTGGCCCTGGCCGCCGACACACTGCTCGTAGATCGGTATGGGGTGTCTCGTGATGGTGGTCCACAGCATGGCTCATCTGGTCTTATCTATCGTATTAAGACAGGCATATAGGACCTAGCCATTTAGTATTTGTTGGATTCATTGATTTGATTATTATTAATAATAATAATCCATTATTCACTTCACAGCATATAATAATATGCTGTGGACTTCTGTCCAAACCATAAATACAATTTTTAATGTTGGAGCACTCACTTTTTATTGACACTGTTAATTTGAGATGGACTAGAATTAACCAACCATGTACGTAATTATATAATGTGTTTTCAATTAATAAGTAAATGCACTCACAACAATTACTTACAATCACTTTTCACAATTCTGAGGACCTTTATTAAGTCTGCCTGTGTGTGTGGGTCCCTGTGTTTGTGTGTGTGTGTGTGTGTGTGTGTGCGCGCGCCTGTGTGCGTGTACCAGGTTAATGGCCTACAGCCTGAGCCTGGCGGTCCGCGGGGTGAGGCACCAGCTCCAGGGGGAGATGTTCGCCTCGTTCTCCAGGGACGAGCACGGCGCCGGCACTGCCAACATCCACGCTGGCGCCGCCCTGTTGGCCAGCGGAGGAGTCTGCATGCTGGGCGACATGGCCGGCTACCGCAAGGACAAGCTGGACGCCATTCAGTCAGGTAGATCACACGGTGGCTGCGGTCGTGGGCTAGTTCAGTTCCTCTAGCACGTACATACATGCATACATACATGCATACATACAGAGAGACTCCTTCTATAATAATTGTGGGTAAAAGGTGGGGTAGCTCTTTGCTAAACAGGGAACAGATGTGTAACCGAAAGCTTCAATTTCTTCATTCCAAAATAACCTTGATGACAACACGGGATGATGAACAAGGGAAGTCCACCCATCTCTCTTCTATCTCTCTCTCTCTCTTCTGTTTCTCTTTCTCTTTCTCTTCTCTTTTTCTCTCTCTCTTCTCTCTTTCTCTCTCTCGCTCTTCTATCTCTTTCTTTTCTCTCTCTATTCTATCTCTTTCTTCTCTCTGTCTATTTTATCTCTCCTATCTCTCCCTCTTCCCCCTCTCTCTCTCTCTCTCTCTCTCTCTCTCTCTCTCCCCCCCCCCCCCCAGTCCTGGATAGTCGGGCGGTGGGTGTGTTTGTCCCGGGCAGGAAGTATGGCGAGGAGGCCGACCAGCAGCTCTCCTTCCCGCTGCGCTGCAGTTTCTGGGCCCTGGTCGACTCCACAGAGCCGCTTCTCCAGAGGGCCGGCGGCCCCAGGGATGACAGCATGCTGCTGGGGGCCGTGGTAAGGGCTCTAGTTATGTTTATTATTCAATACAAAAATGAAATGACATTTGAATAAGATAAAACATAAGAGAAGAGAGAAGATCAAGAACCAAATGTACTTTCCCTCATGCTCCCTTTCGTCATTCAAGGCAAGGGCGTCACATTAACTGATATCTACTATTATGAATCCTACCACTTCTTGCTGTTTGCCATGGAGCAGGACATGGGTCAGAAGCCCAGCCGGCTGGCGGAGTCTTTCGGCTTGGTGGTCCGCTGCTCAGACCGAGTGGGGGCGGAGGCCGTGCTCGCCCAGACCGCCCACACCCTCCGGCAGGCACTCGGCCCCTGCAGCCAGACCCTCTATCCGCACGCCATTCAGTTCCCCTTTCAGGATTACAAGGAGGTCTACATCTTTTACAGGATTTAGAAGAAAAATAAACATGATTAACTGTATATTTGTTTTTGTATTTTTGTAATTACATGAATACAATTTGTATCAACTTTTTTTTTACTGTTCAAAATACAATTTCACTGAGAAGGACAGTGACTGAGTCTCCTTGTTTTATTCGTCCAGTTCCTGGCCCATGCCCGGGGCTTGAGGGTGGAGCTAAGTTCTGGGGCGGAGAAGATGATCCACGGGTACTACATGGCCAGCCGCAGGGTCCGCTCCGACCAGAACCGTGGCGTCAACGTGTCCATGGCCTCCGTCAAACTACTGCAAGTATCAACTTCTACCCATGGTCTTTCCTAGTAATTCACTATGTGCCCATAGTGAATTGGCCGTTTAGTTTTTGTCTTCGCCCAAACCTCACTTTCCGAAGACAATTTTTCATATTGTTTGGATGGATGTTTACAAAGCCCTTTCAGTGTGTTGGCATATTTAATATGGAACTAAAACAATCCAAATAATCCAGTTTTCAACAAGCTTGGGTCATAAAAACATTCAACGTGAAGCAATGTTTTCAGATTATTTATAAGAATTTGCTTTATTTTCACTGTTGGGTTAATAGGCTTACGGGAACACTACTCCTGCACTTTGTATATTAATGACAGGATCTCGCTAGCGGAGGCTCACTGCAAGCTGTGTCTGAGGACCACGGTGAAGGAAGAGGACTCTCTGGTGGCCGTACTGCTGTGTGAAAACGCCATCACGCTCAGACACGGTAGAACCACCGATACATGCAAAGCCTTTAGGGTAGTTTAATGAGATTGCAGTCGTCAACAATGAGAACCTGAGTGACTTGACCATATGCCTTAAGAGATGAATGCATTCGGACTCAACTGCCATTCTCCAGTATTCATTTTTCATATTAGCCAGGAACGCCGTCGTAGGACCATTAGAATATTCTGCACCCATCATTCTAGCAAAGTCTTAATGGCCGTGTAATCTCCACCACACTGCCAGGAGTAGCCATCGGCTCTATATAGGCCAAGGGCCCACCTCCCCTCTGCCCCGCTGAAGGGTGTGCGTACATGCGGTTCCTCCCTCCAGGGGCCTCGGTGCTCGTTATCCCACCCGACGCGGCGTTTCCCTGTGACCTGGCAGGGGAGGGGGTGGAGGCTCTGCACCGCAGAGAGCTGCTGCTGGAGAGCCTCCAGCAGGACGTCCTGCGCTTCATCTACGCCTACGCACCCGGGGCCGAGTCCTACATCACGGAGGAGTGACCTCTGCCCCCCTCTTTCCCCCCCCAGAAATACAAGGTGGGTGGGGAAGCAAGGAGGACACGGGCACCAACCGCGGGGTGATTAATCACAGGTGGACTGTGATAGTCATTCCTTCAGGTTCGTTCGTTGAGGTAGAAAATACACAATACGAGTTGGAAATAGTATAGTTTATTCGCGGACAATTCCTTATGTATTACTGGCAAATGTTGACTCCCTTTAAACGGTTACCAAAAAACTCTTCATGTCGGAGCAGGACAGTTCAGGAAATGCTGCAACAAAATGAACAACTGGTTAGAAATCTACTTTCTCATGCTTTAGTTTTCAGTTTGAAACATTTTAAACATTGCTTTAGATAAAAACATCTGCAAAATGACTCAGTCAACGGAAGGAGCATCAACCAGGTGCTGTGCCATGTACAAACTCAAACTACCGGCAGTGTGACCGGTGAAGATTCTAGCAGAGTGGCTCACCTGTAGCACAGCAGTAAAGGTGATGCTGGTTCCCATCCCCTGTTGCATATCTGAGGTGGACATTAAAAGGTACATGGTCAGGCTGACTTGTCTGTGGCTAACTCGCTGGTCTTATGAGGCTAACATAATCGGGTCAATGCGCTGGCATGTCAGATAGTCACAGTATCACCACCCTGATGTCTGACGGGTAAACGGCTGTATGTGAACTCATCACTGATCCAGCATCACATTCCAGAAGCTCAAGGGCTGGGTTAGGGTTATAAAACAACAAATAAGCCTTTTATCCTAAAAGCAGACACTCACCTCCAGCTGTGCAGAGAATACGACACCTTGTCCGGAGATCTCTGGGAACACAATCTGCGGAGAATTTAAAAATACGTTTACAGAAGAACAATAACATAACACATGAAGATGACTTACTGGAAATGCTGAAATATCAGATAGTCACAATCTCACCACCCTAATGTCTGATGGGTAAACGGCTGTATGTGAAATCATCACTAATCCAGCATCACATTCCAGAAGCTCAAGGACCATTTTGCACCAAATGTAACTTCAAGGCCACGTTTTTTTCCTGAGACTAGCGGAAGTTTAGTCCCCAGATACAAGTATTTTCACATTACTTTCCGGCCTTAAACCTGGTTTAAACCAGATTTGGATGACAAATGTTTGTTTATCCAGTGCTGACCTTCAGTTCTGAAGAGAAGAGTCTCTGGACTGCATGAGATCTAGGGACATAAAAAACAAAAATGTAAAATAAGCATTTTGCCATTAAGTGAATGCAACAAGCCAACTGGTCTCATCAGATAGTCACAGTATCACCACCCTGATGTCTGACGGGTAAACGGCTGTATGTGAACTCATCACTCATCCAGCATTACAGGTAAGCATCAAGACTTTGTTCGTTTCTGGGTTAGGGTTATAAAACAACAAATAAGCCTTTTATCCTAAAAGCAGACACTCACCTCCAGCTGTGCAGAGAATACGACACCTTGTCCGGAGATCTCTGGGAACACAATCTGCGGAGAATTTAAAAATAAGTTTACAGAAGAACAATAACATAACACATGAAGATGACTTACTGGAAATGCTGAAATATCAGATAGTCACAATCTCACCACCCTAATGTCTGATGGGTAAACGGCTGTATGTGAAATCATCACTAATCCAGCATCAAAAGACACGTTAAAAACTAACACTTAACTAGATTTCTGCCACTGTCAATTACATTTGACCGGGTACTGCCTTCCCTCCCATCAAACCAGTATCCCTGGCGACTGAGGCTTTATCTTTAGCCTTTACCCTCATTGCATTCGGACCCTTTTCACCCCAGGCTTCCAGTACAAAACAAGAGTTCATTAATCCAGTGCTCACCTGCAGGTCTGCAGAGGAGTCACCTGCCGTGACCCCATATCTCTGGACTCCATGTGCTCTGGGAACATTACAAAAGAAGACCGCAAAAGGACAATGAGCATTTCACCATCACAATGCAGGTCACACGTGATGATGATCCAACTGGTCTTATAAGATAGTCACAGTGTCACCACCCTGTTGTCTGATGGGTAAACGGCTATATGTGAAATCATCACTTATTACCAGCATTGACGGAAGATCATTCAGAAAGAACCTTTTAAATCAAAAATCATTTTTCCCCATGGGTGTAATATTCCCAGCTCTTTCATTCTGTTAAGGTGGTAAAGTCGTTTTAGCATTGGGCATCTAAACCCCATTGTTAATTTCTGACCATGTAAACAAGACAGGTCCTTCAGCACACAAACACTGGGCTCACCTGCAGTTCCAGAGAAGATTCTATACCTCGATCCAACGGCTCAGGAACGCAATCTGCGGAACATTGAAAGTACGTTTACAGGGGTGACATGACAGGTACCAAGACGCCTTGTGAAGCCATTGTTGTAAATGGTAAATGGATTGCATTTGTATCGCACTTTTATCCAAAGTGCTTTACAGTTGCCTCACGTTCACCATTCATACACCGAGGGTTAGATGGCTTGCTCAGGGACACATCGACACTTAGCTAGGCGGAGCCCGGGGATCCAGCCAGACTATCGCTATTACCTCCTGAGCTACTGCCACCCACATGTTTATCATGCTGAACCATCAGATAGTCACAGTATCACCACCCTGATGTCTGATGGGTAAACGGCTGTATGTGAAATCATCACTAATCCAGCATCAAAGAGAAACATCTCAGAATCAAAGACCACTTTGCACCATCAATTTAGTCGTCAGGGACTCACCTCCAGGTCTGCAGAGGAGTCACCCCAGTGACTGGACATCTTGCACTCCATGTGATCTATCAATTGAAAAAAAAGGAATGAAGGAGGATTTTTTTCTATCATACTTTTTTTTACCTTCATATGTATGTCATTAATGTGTAAACTGGCTGATCAGATAGTCACAGTGTCACCACCCTGATGTCTGATGGGTAAACGGCTGTATGTGAAATCATCACTAATCACCAGCATTCAACACCTTTATACATTTTCAGGGGGCTTCTTAGAAAACCTCCAGTGTGAAATGGAAGTAATTTCATCTGTTACCCACCTGCAGTTCTGCAGTGTAGTTCAGCCAGTCCTGGACTAAACCCCACTGGACTGCATCAGCTGAGAGCTTGTAGGGTGGGACTCATCTCCTCCTTTTGGAAAACACAAAGTAAGCAGACAGAGTAAAAACCCGACGCGCCTCTTGTTTGAGGAGTGACGTACCACCGATCGCTTTATTGTGATTGGCTGCGATCGTAAAATGTGCTTTGAAGTTTCACGGCTTTGTGTCTCTTTCTGGACTGTTGAAGTTTCCACAGTAAAACTGGTTTTACTGTGTTTACTTATGTTTTAGAGGTAGACGTGTAAAAAGTGCAAAATGTAAACACTCATTTAGAAGAACAAAGTGAACTTGGTTTTTATAGGCAAGATTCTGCTTTTGTAAAATTGGTGCCTAACATTGAAGATTAAATATTCGTATTAGTAATAATAAAAACAAACACGCACGCAAGGCGAAGACAAACACCTTAGGGCTAGGCGTTCGCGGACGGAGACCGCAAATCGAACCAGCGACCTATCGGTTGCGAGACACCCGCTCTACCTTGTGGCTACTGCCACCCCGGTAACAGTCGCGCAATGTCTTTTCCAGAGGTTTATTCGCGGCCGCTGCTATTAATCAATGGGCGTGTGCGAGTCAAATGCTGCAGCCTATTTATTTTGCGTGAAAGGCTGCCCGATTGGCCGTTATCGCGTCTATTTATTTTGCGTGAAAGGCTGTCGCATCTATCCATATCGAGCACAAATGGCAAGGCTTATCTATCGTAATCGACATTATTTTATCGCCGAGCCCTACGAGTGGCGTGGTAGACCTCCCGTCCTGTAACTGCCCCATAGAGGGTGACCCAAGGTACCGCCGCCACCCGCAAGGACAGAGGCTAGGGAGTTACTGAGTTACCCGGAGTTACTGAGGCAACTAAGCATATATCCCCAGTCCGCTCAGGAGGCACTTGGGAAGTCCACCTAAGACAGTGGAACCATATGGCTCAAGACCCACACCCATCGGACTTAAGGTGGCAGAGGTTTTAAAAAAAAAATTGTTTTAATGTCTTTTCTAAAATAAAGTCGGGGTCTAGGGGACAAGTACTCATAATCACCGTGGTGACTTTAAGTACGTCTCCAGTCCGCTCATGAAGCACACGGGGAATGCCATCAAGGAGACGGCGAACCCCAGTGCTATACTACACCGCTCAATCGCCACATCACGGGGGAGGGGTGGGTGTCTAAAATAGTACCTCTACGTGTGGTCCGGATCCAGTGGCATGGCAATGCCCCTCATGGAGGCAGCCTCTTCCATTATCTCTCAAGAGGTGGGCGAAGAACAGGTGTCTGGCGAGAACGTCTTTGCGAGGCAGCGTGGCGGTGATGCAGACCACAGAACCCGTGGGGTGCTCAACCCCCCCACCCCCCAAGCAAGGGAAGCACCCTTAGGTGTGCTGGCCATCGGGGAGAGGCGGGCACCGCCGGACAGGAAAAGGCATCTTGGTCACAAAGTCGCCAATCTTGATGGATCAAGTTATCTTCTGTCATTTGTGTGTAGGCATCTTTCAATACTGAGGCAGCCCAAAGTACGTGGTTGACTCTTCAGTGCATTTGGTACGCACACGAGACCAGCCCATGGCATAGCCCACATGAAATAAAACCGTCAGCGTACCACGGCCTCACAACAGGGTCGCCTGATGGGTAAATGGCAAATTTGAAATCGTCATTTTAGTTCCACTTGACAAACACGCTGAACGTTAATTAAATCCTGAACATGTGGATCTGGTTGTAGATCTTACCTCGGTGTAGTCCAGGTCATATTGGGGCGTCCGGGTCCTGCAGAAGAAAATACAAATATAATGTAAAGCTCACTGGACTCATTGACACTACAGATCATGGCTGGCTGCCTCTTTTAAAAGTAGGCCTGATTTGTAACCATGTTTTTATGTTGGTTATAGTAATTAGTTGAGTTGTATCTACCGCCGAGGATAAATCATATTGTAGTTAGACTCACCAACTTAAGACATTGTAAATAACGACCCTCTGGAGTGTAGCAGCTATTGATTTTTAGCTCTGCTGAATAAGCTGTGGTGAAGGATCAGCCAATACACCCTGACTGCTGATGACTGATCACCTGAAGGTCACAGGGCGCCGTCTAATGCGGCTTGGGGGCACACGACTACACGGCTGGTGGTGGTCGGGGTTCAACAGCGGGCCGCGACCTATGCCATGACCTTTACCCCTCCCAGGAGATAGTAGTCGAGGAGTTTTCCACCCCCCCTTACCCCAACTGACCTCCCTGGCCCTGTCCAAAACCACGAATGGCCAATACAATAACGAGCAGTAAAATACCACAAATGTATTCCAATTTAAGCTGTCTAGGAAGGATGATTGATCACGTTTTACAGGC
>OMOU01059152.1:3774-21854 GCA_900312585.1 Malacocephalus occidentalis | reverse complement strand
CGTGTACAGGATGCATCTCCTCTATGCAGTGCAGGTACACACACACACACACACACACACACACACACACACACACACACACACACACACACACACACACACACACCCTCTCCATGGCAACAGAGCCTAACATCAACGAGCAATCTCCGCGCATACTAACACGCTTGCAATTCAAAGACGTCAAACTCTTCCCCTGTGCATCAGCCGCAACAAGAAAACGCCTCCATCCCATAACCATGGCACCCAACAAACACAAAACGGACGCATGATCGTGCAGCCGTTAATCCTGCACAATGTAGACTGCTGCTGGCCGTATAAAGTTGCATTGGTTTCGCATGCTGCACTTTCAATTAAGAGCCGTTCTATGGGATTGTGACTATATGGTGATTCTTTTTTTCCCTTCTTTTGCGTCTTTCATTAAGATGAGCTATTTTTCTCTACAGAGGCGATCCAGAGACATAACGGAGGCGCGGCGAGAGTCACTAAAACCCAGCAAGTTGCCACAGTGCATGTTACCACTATAGTGAGCGTTTTCACCGCTGTGGTTACTGGCTGCACCCCCCGAGTGTTCAGGGGGTTCAACAACACATTTACCCTAGCTATATATATATATATATAGCACGAACCCAGATAGTGTCACTTACACTTCGAGGATCCTGTCCCCTTTGGAGATGCCAGCCCTGTCCGCCGCGCCGCCCGGCAACACGGCGCTGACGTGCTGCAGCGGCGCGTACAGCTCCCCGCGGATGCTCCGCAGCTGGCCGCCCTCGCTCACTTGCCCGCGGACGTTGAACCCGTAGCCCGAGTCGGACTTGACGACCCGGACCAGCCGCGGGCCCGACGTAACGACGGCGGTAGTAGCGGCGGCGGGCATAACGCCGGTGGTGCTGCCCGGTGTACCTCCACCGGACCCGTTACGAGAAGCAGACGGGTGAGGCAACGGAGGGACGGGCGAACTAATGTCTTCTCCTTTGACGTCCGCCATTTTCTACGATGTTTCTGCCTCCCGCCGTGGCCGATACCGATACGCTAACCATACAAAAAAAAGATCGCCCCCCCCAAACATTAGCTCGTCGCAAGCTAGCCCGCTCGGCGAGGTGAGCGAGATGTGGCGGAAAAAGCCGAAGAGTTCCGATGATGCGAGGCTGGGACCGCCCAGGTACGCCGCTCAGAGTTTCCTCTTGAGGATCAGTTCACCGCATGACCATAAAACGGTATTTCGTATGCACGATGTGTACGGTTATTAATCCAGCGCTATTAGTATCTATTATGTCCATTCTTATATTCTAGTTTCTTGCATGCGTTATTTAGAAATAGTAAATTCCACCATGAAGCGTATCCTATAAGGAGAGGACAAGGTGGATCAAATCGACTCTCATATGTGTTCTTGCTTGATGTATAGGTGGGTTGTATATTAAAATATATATATATAACATATATAAGAAATAACACGAAAATAAAACCGCGGGTGACACTTTTGTCGAGACGCTGGCGCCATCTGGCGGACAGTCAGAAAACGCACCTGCTTTAAGCCACTTGGATCCCCATGACGCACAATAACACTAGATTCTGTGAAAGGGCAGGGTGTGTGGAGAATAACACATTCCTTTGTGCATTTTAAATCCTGCGTATAGCCTATCTGGATGTCATGGATAAAACCTATACACGTTGCTTGCCTATTTATGTAACATAGGCCTACATCTTATGAATATGTTGATGTATGTTACGTGTTACAGCTTAAAGCAGCTTAAAACTATCCAGAATATTGTAATTTTACCAAAGGCTTATCAAGGGCAGATGCAAATAAGTGCTAGTGTGCAAAATGTCAATGTAACGTCATTCCATAAAGACAAATTCAAACAAATGAACGATCAATTGAAAAATGAATAGGGAGAGGCAAATAACAAAGCAAAGTGTCTGATACGGGCATGATGTGTGCAAAGCTATTAACCAGAGCTGGACGTGCTTTAATGGGTCAGTAACCTATTGTTTAGACCAGACGTTTCCGCTGAGAAGCTATTGACAGCGATGTGCATACGAGATACCTAGCTTAAGTGACTGTTCAATGTTTAATTACTTGATTCTGGTTTCATTTAATGTCTTTAAATGCCTGCTCCACACGCAGTGACAACCAAACAAAACAAACCCAGACAAATCCAATCTTCTATTGATTTTTTATTGTTTTTTTGTTCCTATTTCAAACCCAAGACAAAGATAGTACAGGGCACTCTATATATTACATTCTGCACATCAGTGTAGCAAAACATTTCCTAAGCAGCGTAAAGGACGAATATCAGCAGGCCCAAATAAACTATGATTGAATTCTCTATTTGTTCACATCTTTCCAACAGCGTAAATAGACACCCACATGCTAGCATGACAATGCTGCATAATATGTATTTTGGAATGCACATGAAAGTAGGCTGGAGGAGGGCTCTTCGGTTACTCGCCGTCTTCGTCCTTCTTGCCTCCCTTGTCCCTTTGTCCCTTGCCTCGCCTGCCTCCCTTGCCTCCCTTGCCTGCCTTCTGGTTGTAGTATCCCCTGGCCAGGGAGGCCACACACCTAGCAAACTCGTTGAAGTTCACCTCTCCGTCGTGGTTCTTGTCCAGAAAATCCATGGCTCTCGCCAAGTCGTCCGCATGGATTTTTTCCTGGAGGACACATAAGCAGGAGTTAGCACATGCTGCTAACCCATATGTGTGTCCATTCATCCATCCATCCATCTATCCATCCTTCCATTCATGCATTCATGCATTCATGCATTCAGTCATCCTTCCATCCATCCATCCATCCATGCACACACATTACACAGGGTCAGAAATGAACAGGGGCATGGGACATTTTGGTTTTCAAATTAGAATTGCTCTTGAAATTGGGATGACGGGAGGCTTTTGAATTCCCCCATGACGTAAAATACAGACGTTAACGTCTGTATTTGACACTGTATTTGCATCCAGATTTGCTCCCAGAAGCGGTTACACAAGAGCAAAAAAGCCCATTGTAAGTGAATTCGCTACTCCTTACGTGTATATATGTGGCCATGGCAACCAATGGACTGAAAGTTCCTGTTCGTACTGTGTATGTCTTTGCAGAAGTAAACGCTGGGACGCTTGGCCTCTTACTTTGAACTCGGGCTGGGACACCTCTTTATCGATCAGCTCCTTAAGCTGGTCCATGCTAATGCTGCCCTTATCGCCCACATACTCTTCAAACAAATCCACCATGCTGTAGATCAAGTGTTCTAGACGAGAGGCAGACATCGCTGTAGGGGAGAGAGAACAGATGGAAAGCCCAGGAGGAGCATTTTCATATTTCTGCATGCAATTGGTGGGTTGATACGGTTAACCCAAATCAGAAGAAAAACTGTCACGCCTTATTCTCTATGACGAAGATTTAAATTTCATATAATCACCAAACCAATGGAGCAAAATGACACACAAGACTGAAACAGCTGACACATTCAGTTCCCTTTCACTGAGCTCTCAGTGTTTTTAGAAGTAATGAGTCTACACCGTCATCTTATAATTAGGGTGTATGCCTTCATGGTTTGTACTCACCGAGAAAAGGATCACCCAAGGGAGACGAGAGAGAGAGCTTCTAGAGTTGAGGTCCTGCGTTAGAATGGTGTGAAACTCATTGGAAAAGCCTCTTCTTAAAGTCAAGCATACACACGCCCACTCACCCTCACACACACCCTCACAGACACAAACACACACACACACATCCACATAAGCATACATAGACTCACACCAACTATGATTCATGCCATGGAAATGTCCCTACAGGCTCCGCCCAAACCAGACTTCCAGGTCTCATCTGCCTGTTGGGCCATCAGTTGTGCCAACACAGAATAGCCTGACGATTGTTATTATTGCCAATTTTTGTTTGTGTGTGTGTGTGTGTATGACTGCAGTTTGGGTAAATACTAGCAGTCGTAGTAACACCGTAAGTTACTGTATACTACTATGCATACAACTCTACACGTAACATGTGTCGAAGGGGGACCCGCCTCGTCAGACTACGCTGTGGTTAAATGGGGAACAAAATAAACTGTGGAAAATTACAGTAACAAGACTCCCATTCAAGCCCAGAGTAGAGACTCTGACTCACAGCCTCAGTCCCTCACTCACTCAGTGCAGCAGCAGCAGCAGTCGCTAGTTCACCACTCAAGAGAAAGCATGCCACACGCTGCCCCAGCAGTGGCTCCTCTGCTGGTGTTTCTGGGCATCTGGATGTGTGTGTGTGTGTGTGTGTGGGGGGGGTGATGGCTGGTTTCACCTTGTGCACCTTGATGAATCTCACTCACCAGATATGCAAGCCTCACCCAGCCCCAGAGCCTAATCCGCCTGTCCCAGGGCCAGGTGAGGCTATTCCAAGCAGCCATTGCTGAAGTTCAGAAAGCGTTTGGTGCCAACCCATGTGGAGGAACCCATGTCTCACACGAGCCTTTGAGGGAACTCAAACCTGTGGAACCGAGGATGCAGCGGCTAGCGCGCAACATACCTGATGTCTTTGTATGTTGAAACACGCCCAGGCTTCATGCAAGCAAAACAGCCTCATCCTCCTGCATGTTGCATAACTCAGCCACTGTTTTCCACTGCTCCCCCGCTCCCCTCGTCACCCCTCCTCTCTCCACCTTTCCCCCACCCAAGACCCATTTTGTCTTTAGTTCGGCCATCCGGAGATATCAGGTTCTCTTAGCAGGGGACTGACTGGCAGTGTGTGGGGGGTGCAGGGATCATGTGTTGGATCATTACAATATATGCTGTTCATCTCTCCCCCTCTCTCTCTCTTTCTCTCTCTCTCTCTCTCTCTCAACACCGGGGCTTGCAGTGCATGCTGTTTTACGACAGTGGATGTAACTTTGTGACTAGACTATCATCATGGTATCAGCAAATGCCGTTCTGAAGGGTTTTTTTGGGGTCAAATGATCTTCCCGAGGAATATTGTTGAATATTGTATGTGTGCACCTTGATATATTTTGTGTTTTGTGTTGGATGCAGACACAGAAAACAAGTTAAATGCAAGTGATAAAGACCAAAATGAATCTGTGTCCATACAATTTGAATTCGATTCTAATTAGTAGAATATGGACACACATACGCACGCACGCACACACACACCTAAACGACAACTCTTGTGGTAACTCTTGTTCCTATAATTATATTACTCCAGAATATATTGATTTATGTATTTTGGACCTCCTTTGAACCATGGTTATTTTATTGTATCATATAAATAGGGGAGTCTCATCTTCAGTAAAGACCGTAAAACCAATAAATCACTGAATAATGTATGTATGGAGTCACATAACGTTACATCTTAAAGCAATACATGAATTGCATGAAGTTACATTCTAGATACAGACACAGGATTCTTACCTGTCCACATTTTAACACACTGCTAGGCGTTTCCAGGTTGAAGGTGTGGATGGGACAATAGGAAAATATTCATATAATGCTGTCTAAGCCTATAGGTTTCAAAGGAGCTCAGCAACGCAAATACAGATATGCCCACAACAAATCTCTACAATTCATGTCACTCATTCTGCTCATATGTTACATAATGAAATAGGGTATTAGACGGAGAGAATGTTTCACCTATTGTATAGCTTCCCTTAAAGATTCCCTACTAAAGATACAAAGACAGACAGGTTACTGAAGGTTGGTTGTAGACAGACCTATAGAGGCACTATGGGAGTAACCTAAAATACTGCTGGCTTTTGGATAACTACTGACCTCTAGTGGTTACTGTATATGTCTGTCATTATTTATTATTTTGTCTCTCAAAGTCATAAAGAATAAGAATATAATTTATGACATGGCATTTTGAGTACAAACATTATGTGTAGTGACCGAAAGAACGAGATCTTTAGAGGTTCTCCGGGCATGTCCGACTGAGGGGAGACCCTGAGGCAGACCCCCAACCTGCTGGAGGGATTATACATCTCATCTGGCCTGGGAACACCTCAGGATCCCCCAGGAGGAGCTAGAGATTGTTGCTGGGGAGAAGGGGGCCTGGAGAGCCCTGCTTAGCCTGCTGCCACTGTGACCCGACCCCTGATAGGCGGAAGAAAATGGAAAATGGAAATAACAGATATGCTATATATGATGATAGGTATAATCATATATCATGGGTAGGTATCCTGAATAATAGAGTGCAGATAGTTCAGCTGAGAACTGGAGGTAGCTTGTAACCTGCTCCCAAAATAAATTATTCTCACAAATCCAGTCCTCTGTCTACTCTGACATGTGCTGACAAAGCCAGAAGGTATCTGGGATGCATCTATTTGGATGCAAATGTTGCACACAAGATAAACCAGAGGTCTCAAACTCACATTAATTTGCGGCTACTTCTCACAGGAGGGCCACTTAAATATTAAAATATTGCAAACAATGAATTATAAATAAATACATGCTTGAACTTGCCTGCAGGTCATTCTACAAACCTTTTTCTTTTTTGCATGAGATTGTTAACATTGTAATGAGGAAACTAGAAAATAGGGTTTTTAATTTTTGAAGTATGAATAAATAAATCAGTAAATGAATGGGCTGGATAACACTATATATGGCCGAGAGTTTGAGACCCCTGAGATAGACGCTCACCCGCTGCACTGCACTATTGTGATGTGTGCAGTACCGGCCAGCAGGGGGAGTCCCGCCCTGGCCGGAAGGACCTCCATACGTGCTCCTTCATCCCACCAAGAGAGGTTCAATTATGGCTAAGATCCTGATCGATGTTAAAGGCCAGCCAATGACCCTTAGGAATACAATTAGGTCATATATACGCTATAATATTTAGAGTTTCATGAGACAATATTCATTGGACAATTTGTAACATATAACACATATAACACAACAATCTAACAACACAAAAGTTATTTGAGTTATTGGACCTATATACAAGCTATATTTTAATTTCATTTATGACTCAGAAGTGATGGTAACTATTAGACTATTTGACACATAGACAATGAGCTTTTGTTCAATCTTTATTGGTAAACTAATTTACAAACGTTTCATTTTCAAACACTCCTGCGTGCCTCTCCATGGATTCACTGTTTCTTCCCCTTGTCCTGATGTAGGCGTTGGTAGGCTTCACATGCAGTGGCGAGGCCGACCACCAGGGACACAAACTCTTCAAAGTCCACCTTCTTATCGTTGTTCCGATCCAGGTCCTTCATTATTTTACTCACGACGTCAGGGTTTTTCTGGCTCTGTGAGAAATAAATACACGTATACATCAGATCATGTGGGACTGCTTGTGATGCCTAAAGCAGAGTGAATGATGATGACGTAGAACACCCTTGTTCTTACAGAGAGGAAGGAGGAAAGCTCTGTCTCCAGGAGTTTCTTCAGCTCCTTCTGGGTGAGGGTGGCCTTGTCCCCGTCGCCGGCAGCGTATCGGTGGAACACCCTGATCAGAGACTCCATGCAGTTCTCCAGCTCGGACATGGTGCCTGCAATGTTCATATTTCAAATAGAGTGGCTTTGGTCGTTTTTATGTATACATCATGAACCATGGGAAGTGCATCTACCTCAAAGAAATGGTGTTCGCATGTATTTCATAACGCATGATTGAGGTGTGTGGGAATAAAGTGTCAGGAAAGTAAACAGTACTGTGTGGGATGGGCCCGTGGGAGTTAAACAAAAAAAAAGAAAACGCATTCTTTTCCTATTACTAATTTTTCTGGCTGCATTTCTGTTTCTTCTTATCTCTATAGCCAGCAGCTTCCTTCTATTGTATATTCATGCATTAGCTAGGCCTATCTTATTCTTTTATTTCACTATTTGAAATAATTGTCTTTTGCTTTCTTTTAATGTAGACATTTATTGGTTTGGTGTATGTTTGCCTCAACCTTCTTATTACATCCAGTCTTTTGCAAAACATGTCACCAAGTTATTTTTCTACCGCAACGATGAGTTTGGATGAAAAAAAATACGGACCACACCAAAACGTTAGTCAAGAATATCACGGCATGAAACTACGAAATAAATACCAAGGAGCCGCAAGTAACGGGAATAATAAATGTTTCTAATAATAATAATAATGACATCGTAAAATGTAAACGTGCGTGATAGGCTTACTTACCAAACGAAGACGCGGGCGGTGGCTTAGTAGTTCGGTCTCAGGGCGCAGCAGCGGGCAGAACCGAGCGCTGCTAGACTTTATATAACAGTTTAGCAGGGCCATATAAGGGCCGGCCACGCCCCCTTATGAAGGGAGGGGATGATGTGGAAACTTTCCCATTCTTGCCACTGCATTACACTCCAGCAATATTGTGTCCAACACCATAACCCTTATGATAACCCTTATAGACATGAGCAAATTTCCCCTTGGGGAGCTGTCATTGAATCTGCAAAGTGTAGGAACTAAAGCTGTCAGATCATTGTAGTGGAGTAAAAACGACAATATTTGATATATTGTATATGTGAGGAGTGCAGATAATTCAGCATTGAACTAGAGATGCTACCTTGTCACCTCCTTCCAAAATACAACATTTGTGGTCTGCTGACAAAGCCAGAAAGCATCTGGGACACATTTAAATGTGTTGCAGGCTCTGACTGCATAAACCAAATAACAACAATGAACATATGATGACAGATTTGTGCACGTATGCATGTTGTTTCGTCATATAGAAGTAAACATGGACACCGTCAGACTACTGAAGTCAGCCTTTACGGTTTCCTTTATGAAGGTGATGTGGGGCGGAAACCAGCCAATTTGTGAGCAGATGATGACGCGGACGATTTTAAATCACAGCCTTTAGTGTCCCGATGACTTCTGTATGAAGGTGTGTGTGTCTGTTGATGTGTAGTCGGGGCCAAAGGTGATGAGATTGCGACATGAACTGACATGAACATTAACTGAAACAGATTTCATCACTGTACTACTGTCCCTCCTCCACCTCAGCTGTCTTCCATGTGTGTATTCAACAGGCGACACCCACCAGCTCACAATGATGACGAATGTGGAACGTTCAAATCAGAACGTGTATTAGGTCTACTTACCAAGAGAAAAGTTGGGTGGTGAGTACAAGTCACCTCTGTAGAAGTTTAGTGAGCCCGGCCACACCCATTATGAAGGGAGGCGATAAGGAGGAACTTTCTAGTCCTGAAATTCTTGCCATACTAACACAACACTACAGCAATATTGTGTCCAACATACTTTCCCTTATAAACATGAGCCTACGCCAGCACTCCATCCCAAAACTGTTTTTCCTATCATATATGGAAATGTGTTACATCTTGTTTAGACGTCAATATGTGTAAAGTATCCCTTTCTGTGTCATCTTAAATATGGGCCCCGTTCCCATGAGGTTATGAGGTTCATCAATAAGCCAATCCAACGGACAAACTCGGTTACTTTGCAGTCTGCTGCTTGCTGATGTTACACAAGTGAAACAAAGGCATTGTGGCTTTTAACTCATTTTAATTGGAAAATGTATCTTACAAAATAATAATCTGTTCAGATGAGTCGTAGGAAAATGATGCCATGATGGAATCTCAACCTATCATGCAACGAACGAGTGCTGAATGATTTCCCTCATTTTGTCACTTTATTTCTCTCTTCGGGGAGCTGATTGGGGCTTCAATCAATCGTAGCCCACTGTTCGATTACAAATGTTTTGCTCACATATAATGTCCTTGCAAAAAAACCAAACAAATAGACATAGCAACTAAGGCCACATCATGATGAAAACTATAGCAATGGACATTACTGCATTATATTCAGAAATGGCTGTTGGGGAAAACACACAACTTTAACAACATATTCAACCGTTAGGAAATAATGCCAGTGTGGCATCTGCAGCATTGGCGGAGGAATGTTAACATCAGACAGATGTTCCTAGTTCTTTCTCTTGCCCTTGCTGGTTGCCTTGGCTGGGGTTAGCGCAGGAACCGCCCCTTGGTAGAGAGCAGCGGACACCTTGTTGATGTAGTAGAGGGCGAAGAGCGAGAAGATGAGGCTGGATAGGAAGAGAAACAATTGTGTCAAGATGCCCAACGGAGCAGGCAGGCAACACGGCCGGTTTAACAGTGCAGTAATAACATCTAACACTACTACTCACCATGTTGTCACACACACGCGGTGAACCAGGCCAGAGGCGAACAGCGACAGGCACAAGCACAGCAGGACTGGAGGAGGGAAAGAGGTCACCAACATTTGCCTATTTGCTCATATTTAATTCCTAGAATTGTTTTAGAAATAAAACAATGCTCCTTTTCCTGTAAAGACTGTAAATAGTGTGGATATTCTGATTCTTTCCCATAAATTGTGATTCTGTACATCATGAAATTCCAGGGCTGTAAATTTCCACATAACAAAATAGTCAATGACTATCAGTATAATGATTGAATTAGATAATAATACATGACAATATATACTCTCCAAATCTACTTTACCATGGTTCAACAAGCAAACATCGAAACCAACTTACTCTCTGGAAATATCTTGACTTGAAATCCCTTTCCAAACACCACATTTTCCAGGTTATTGAATGCCTGTGTACAACATTAAGGAATGCAAGAGTTTCTCCAGGAATAACTACAATGATGATCCAGGGAGAAAGCAACTTGGTAAACACACATGATGTTGTTATCGGTGGCGATGTGCAGCTTTCAAGAGGATACAGTGAGGGAACAGATGAAGAGCACGGAGCCCAAGAAGCCACCCACGATGGTGAGCCACTCGGTAGAGCCCAGCTGCTTGCTGAACATCTGCATGCCAGCAAACACCAGCACCGACAGCAGGCTGGACAGCACCAGGGACGTCCCGGTGTTCACCGCTGCGAAGCACACACAATTAAGGCTGACGTGTTACTGGACGATCTGCATTGCTGTGTAGCACAATTACATACACCGAAATACAGTAATCTGTGGTTCCTGGATGTGAATGGTGTACACCTCCATCACTTCTACGTTAGGCCACGTCAGTGTAGTGCCACTTAAAGGGTTCCCCCTCATACACGATAACCTGATAAGACACCAACATTTAGCAAATCAGAGACATTATACGAGTACAGACAAACGGCGAAGGGACTCGAAAGGCTGAATGACCATGTCAATCAATGGGCTAATCGATCATGTTATACAGCTACCTCCACCGTCAACTTACGCTAGCATTAGCTGCCTACATAGTTACCGGTTAATATTATGCCTGCTTGTTTCTTTAATTTAGTACTGTAGTTAATCATGGATTTTAATTTAAATCGAAACAAATAATTGCCATACAATACATACCCATTTCTAGTTGATTGATTCAACTCAGGTGAAGAAATGTAAATGTGTTGAGGAATGTATCCTTACGGCTGCAGGAAATAGGAACCGAACAGAGACGTATTCTACCCGGACTGAACTACATGTGGCACCTGTGGGCGGAGCTTTGAACAAATGAACAAAGAGGAGTTCAATGTTCAATTTATATAAACATGTTCCACATGTATATAAATATGGTCCATATATTTATAGAAAACCTAAGTGCACACATTGTATTTCAAATTGTATAGTTTAAAAAAATGTATTTAATACTCAGCAGGGCATTGCTGGGCATCGCTTATAAAGCATGGCTTCTCAACAAGCCTCAACTTCCCTGGGTAAATAAAGATTAAATACATAAAAAGCAGCAGTGTGTGCACAGAGGCACCACTCCCCCAGTTAAAATGCAGTTCCCCTCTTACACTAGACACACACTAAACAGCAGGGCAGGAATACAAGACCACTTCATTGAAAGATCATTGATACACTATTTTATTTTAGGGGACAACAGTGTAGTGTTATACATTTCATAAAAACAACTTGGCAGCTATACCAGACAAGTGATGATACAAATAAACTGCTATATACAATAGGCGTAAATGACCAAATATAAAACTATGCAGAAGTCACAAAATGTTCTCAGCATACATAACTTCGCCTCAGTACATTGTTGTTCATCCACATAGTGGGATACCTGTCTGCTCATTGGAGGCAGCATGTTTAACTGTAACAACTTATTACAGTTATAGTGGCTTCTTTTTCATTCCAAACACTGCAATGAATAGCATTAACTCAACTAATGAAGGAAGCACACTGTGGAGAGAGAGAGAGAATGAGAGAGAAAGAGAGGGAGAGAAAGAGAGAGAGAGACAGAGACTGTTATTTTTTATTAAAATTATGGTGATAGCAATATTGACATCAACAATATTCTGTAAAGGGTTACAATGACATAACCTGATTGCACAATACACATTAAACCAATTAGGCCTAGGTCTTTATATAATACATCCACTTCCATCATAGTTGCTAACATTGCTGATATGAGGCGAGGTACTAGCATGTTCATTTGGATTTTAATTTCGCTAACGATGAGTGCAAGTATCCTAGTTGTAAATGGACATCATTATGTTTTACTTCTGGATTCTGGCTATGTTTACATAAGGTTGGGATATGTTAATATTTGAGTAGAGAGCATCAGAGATGATGTTGTGTTTGGTGTGGTAAAACTATTAAGGAAGGCTTTGGCAATAAATAAACTCTCACTCACACACACACACACACACACACACACACACAGACAAACACATAAATACAAACCTGCAGATGGCAAATATAACCCAATATGTCCAGCATTCCCACTGTTGAAATACAAAGTGTGACAAGGAGACGGATGCACTGCAGTGGGCAGCCAGGGCTGGACAGCTGTTAGGGAAGAAAGAGCTTGGGAGGGACACAGCCATGTGTATGTACTGACCTGCAAATGGCTAGGATCCACCAGTAGATGCCACACTCCCATTGCTCAAACAGAAAGAATAGCAGGGCCACAGAGGCACTGGCATGGACTGCTGTGGCTATGGTAAGCACCTTAGTCATGGAGTTATAACAGAAGACTAGCTCAGCCATTCCTCAGCAGTTGTTAATGCTAAATCCTATAGCAAATTCCTATTTAAAGTTAAAGTATTAAAGTATTTATTGACTCTGTTTTGGTATTTTGTATCAACATACTGTACAACAATAAATGTGATTCTAAAATAGCCTTGTTTTGCTGTCAATACTCCCGGATGGCATGAGCCACCCAACTGTGTGAAAGCTGCAGGGTGGTGAAGGATACACAGAAGGCCCTGGCTGCAGTTGAACATGGATACCCCAGAAAAGAAGCCTGCCAACTCTATAGCAAACAGGCCCAGGGTGACCGACAATCCAACGACCAAGCTGGGGCGAGAGGACACATGTTAAACGTGTATTTATATGACATGCATTAGTTTGTTCCTTCGTGTGTGCATACTGTACATCACATGACGTGCTTACTCTGTGTCTTCTTTGTCATATTGCTCCTGAGTGAAATCCAATGGTAAGCTGGCCTTGACATTGTTGTCCTGTGAAGCAAGTGTTAATAAACACAATACCAATAGTGTATGGGAGACAGTGCAGGGGGAACATATACCGTTTAAATCACACAAGAATAACAAAACAAGAATAAAGAAATATAATATATTTGACAATGAAAAATATTAGATGAGAACAAATAATAGGAAACTATTTACCCTTGACCAAAAAATGGTGATGACGATCACCAGATGAGCTGTGATAGTGAGGAATCGTGCAGGGACAAGGCTGCTGACCACCGACATGGCTGGAATGGAGAGCTCCTGCTGTGCAGCTATACAACCAGATCAGGCGTTAAAATACAATATATATTTAACAATATTATTGTTACCTATTGTTGGTACCTTTTTACTGTCTGTCGTCTCGGTGGAGGAGCAGGTGGGCCAATCTAGCTGCTCACGCTCGGGAGATAATTCTTTTAATCGCAGTAAAGTTCCCTATTTTGTCGACGAGTTTGAATGTTTAAACGTTAAAACGTTGATTTGCTGAGATAAGTAGCAAAAGTACGATACGAGATTGCAAAGCGTACATATAGACGGTTGCTACAACAACCCGACGGCGAGGTGCAACCCCGATTACAGATCGACTTAATTTGTGGATAACAGAAGGAAAGGTTCCGGACAGGGACCACATTTGCGTAACACACACAGACCGCGGTGACGCTGCTTGTTGTGGCTGCCAGGGCAACACTGCCACCTGTTGGATAAATGATTAACTGCGCCAGGGACAGACAATGCCATTTAGCCATTTAACGTCGCTGACATTAACACGTGCGTTTCCAAATGAACGGAGTGGCAGAGACAATCCAAAATCATCGCATCCAGTCCACTGGAATGTGGCAATAGGGTGTATTTATGAGGGCCCATGAGATCTATAATCATCCAATGCGGTCGGGACGGGAGTCAGACCCCCCGCAGCATCCCCCGCCCCCCATCCCTCTCACTACGTCTCTGCACTGAATGGACGGACATATGGGGGACCAGCAAGCCACAGCACAGCATATTTCACCTATCCTAATACAAGAGATCATATGTAGGTATGGTGGCCGGGCCGATATACATTTACCTCGTGTGATGACAATTATTATGACATTATTATTGTTTTGCTGCAGGCCTTTAACGTGCATCGCTGAGAGGGACCGTGTCTACAGCCAGGAGAAGCCCTATGATGGCAGAAGAGGAATTACAAACCTTCAGTTCCATCATGGACGCGCTGGTTCGCATTACTGTGAGTGTGACGCACGTTGTTGATTTTATTTTCGCAATAGGGCTATTTTGTTTTTTTTTCTTAACCACATAGTATCATTGTTTTTCGTTTCCCAGTTGTGGGAAGTGAATTGCCTTCATTGTAATGTTGGATGTGGGCCTATGCTCAAAATAATTGATTCGAAATAATTCTTGAAGAAACGTGATATTTAAATATTTCCCCTCCGCTGCATATTATATGAACACTGTCACGTGTACAGTGCCAAATGAAATATTTTCGTCGTATCTATTCGCACACGGTCAGTATGTAGGCCTCTGTCTTTACTATGGCATGAAGTACAAGGCAGATGTATGGGAATAATCCAGTAGAAACGGAATGTCAGGCCAACTGTTGGCTGCAGGCTAGTGAAGAGATGCATACAGGAGTGCACTCAGTAGGCTGTCTTCAAATGGCTCAGAGACACCATGGTAAGGACTAGGAAAAAGGCAAGGGTTGATGATGAACGTTGCCATAGAAACGGGATGCAGCTCTTACATGAGATTTTTCAGCCATGACACATTTAGTATATTAATTTATGGCGTTTTAGTTGCTATAGACTACATGATATATGGGATATCATTGTCATCTCCTCACCTCTTGCCCACACTCCCCTCCTGCTCGCTCCTCCTCTCCTCTCTTCCCCTCCCCTCCTCACTCCTCATCTCCCCTGCCATCCTCTTCTCTCCTTCTCTCCCCTCCCCCCTTCTCCTCTCCTCCTCTCCTCCTCTCCTCCTTCTCTCCTCCACAAAGAGCATGGAGCAGGAGCTACATTGCCCAGTGTGCGAGGGGTTGGTGAAGCAGCCCATCCTGCTGCCCTGCCAGCACAGTGTGTGTCTGCTGTGCGCGGCAGAGGTGCTGGTGCAGAGGGGCTACCCTCCGCCCGACCTGCCCCCGGAGCCCCACTCGCCGGCCTCCACCCCCAACGCACGCTCCCCCCGTCAGGTGCGCAGGCCCACGCCGCGGACCCCTGACCGCCTAGAGCGTGTCCTCAGAGCAGGTGGGGGTCTCGGAAAGACAACTCAAGGTGTTGGATGTGTGTGTGTTCTCTATGCACCTCTTCAAGAGTAGCGTAGCGCATTGAGCTCGATAAACAGATGTTTGTTCTCTAATGTGTTGCAAGCGAGACCATGGTGATGCCTTGCATCAGCACTCAGCATCAACCAATAGGATAGAACAGAGTAGAACAGGTATCAACACTGCAGCCCTACGTAGTATAGTGAGCGCATATATGCGTGTGTGCAGTGTAACTCGTGCAGTGTGTCGTTTGTGTGCTTGTGCGAGCACACAGCCGCGGTTTTATCGATCAATACTCCCCAATGCTGTAAATAGCAAAACACACCCACCCGCCCCCACACAAACACACACACACACCCTGTCATCTGTCTGAAGTGTCTCATTTGTATTGCTTCCTTTGGCTGGTGTGGTGGTGTGTCCTTGGCCCAGCCTGTGGTACCTACCCTGGGCGGAGACGCAAGGACGTGGCCCCGCCCCCCATGCTCTTCCCCTGCCCGTCATGCCGGCAGGACGTGGAGCTTGGAGAGAGAGGGCTGGCCGAGTGCCTGCGGAACCTCACCCTGGAGCGCATCGTGGAGAGGTACACACACACACACATGGTCACATAGATGCGCACACACATGCACAACATACATAACACACACACGTACACACACACACATACACTCATGCATACAGACTTGCAAATGCACAATCCTGCACACGTGCACATACACACACACAAGTGTCTCATCATCTGATTCAATCACGCGTGGATCAAAAGTCAAGGGCTCCGGGGATTCTATTGGTCCCGTCACAGATGAGAGCAGGGCCAATCCTTTTAACCGGCCTTCCAGGAAACACACAGGCCCAGAAAACCAGAGACACGCTCAATAGCACTTTCTAGATGAGACAGGAAATCATTAGCAGGAAGGAGTTTCAATCATGTATCCTCAGGTTACTCCTTAAGCAAGGCTATGCCGGGGAGGGAGGGTGTTGTCTCAGGGACAGGTGAACCACGGAGTACGTATGTTGATTACCATTAGTTAGATTTAACCGGGTTAAGACTTCCCATGTTGATCATGTGGGCAACATTACAATCTGTTTAGCTGCAATAGTAAAGTGAGGCTAAAGAGTGCTGAGGTTAACGGAGAGGGAGAAGGATGGGAGGAAACAGCACTGAAAGAAACACAGAGAAGCGACATGTGTCCACATAGCATCTTTTCCTGAGTGCCAGCGGCTTTTTCCAATGACTCCCAAAGAGGAGACAGCGAATCCGCCAGCATGCGGCCCGTCTGGAGGAAAAAAAACGCTGCACCCAGCGACTTTTTTTGGAGCGCTCCGCCTTCTTTGGGCAGCCGCTGTAAAAACCATGTGTTGTAAATATAAAATAAAGATCTTTGTCTGGTTTTGTCATCAGCGCCTTTCTTCAGTGTGTGGTCTAATTTCCTATACTGTATGTTGCATTTTTTGCTGCTCCTGTGTAATAAGAAATTAAGCTAGGATCTAAGGAGCTAACGTGGCCAGTTGTCACAGAAACAGTCAGAATAGCTTTTAGACATAGCACTTTTTTTCCCTCCCAGTGCAGAAGCGCTTCATCCCACTGCCTCCCGGCAACACGCCAGCACAGATCAATAGAGGGAGAGATAGGTAGCTTGGTAGATAGAGAGGGAGAGATAGGTAGAGAGAGCGTGTAGGCAGTTCCCCCACGCAGCAGTTTGAGTGACAGCCCGTGCAGGTGGCTGGCTCCCCCAGGGGCCGCTGAGGAAAGGCTGACAGTGCAGGTTTTCCTAGCCAGCATCGTCACACAGCTGCTGCTGCTGCTGCTGGTGGTGATGTATCCAGGCCACAAAGCTAACTGTACAACTCACTGTACAGGACATGCTTAGCTTACTGGATACTCTTAACCTACTTTACATTCTTAACTTACAGTACACTTAACCTACTGCACACTCTAAAACTACTGTACACACTTAGCTTACTGGATACTCTAAACCTCTAAATGTACACACTTAGATTCTTCTTTTCTTTACCAAGCTGTTCTTTTCTTGCATCCTTCATCACATCTAAGCTGACCTCTCCCCCTCTCGCTGCAGGTACAGACACACGGTCAGCCTGGGCAGCGTGGCCATCCTGTGTGGCTTCTGTAAGCCCCCCCTGTCACTGGAGGCCACCAAGGGATGTGCCGACTGCAAGTCCAACTTCTGCAACGAGTGCTTCAAGCTGTACCACCCCTGGGGGACCCCCCGAGCACAGCACGAACACATCCTGCCCACCAACAGCTTCAGGCCCAAGGTCTGTGGAACCACAATAATGTTAATACTAATATCAATCCTGGAATACTACTACTAATAGATAGATAGAGCCCATCCTCACCACCTGGCGTCGAGCAGACGGGGTAACGTCCAGAGTCCAGCTGCACTGGCTGGGGTTGAGTTTTCCATCCCAGAGCTTCGTGTCTTGTCTGCGGGGGGGGG
>OMOU01058769.1:7502-32931 GCA_900312585.1 Malacocephalus occidentalis | reverse complement strand
TAGCTGCCGTGTCAAAAAAGTGATTTTATATACATTTACATGACATATATTGTTCATCAATACAACATTCCAAATCCAGTCTGCAAAGCAATGAATAAATGAAGCGGACGGATTACACCAAGCCATACTGTATATTTTGCAGAAAATGTATTTATGGTGGCCATTATCTGTGGACCCGGGTGGGCCCTGACTTGCTCCCGTGCCACAATTTGAGCACCACTGCTCTGACGCACAGAGCTCTGCACATCACTCCCAGCCACCGCGTATACAGTGCATCCAGAAAGCATTCACAGCGCTTCACTTTGTCCACATTTTGTTATGTTACAGCCTGATTCCAAAATGGATGAAATTCATTTTTTTCCTCAAAAAATTCCACACACAATACCCCATAATGACAATGTGAATTTTTTTGGGGGGAAATGTGTGCAAATGTATTAATGTACATAAGTATTCACAGCCTTTGCTCAATACTTTGTTCATGCACCTTTGGCAGCAATTACAGCCTTTTTACAAAGTCTTTTTGAATATGATGCCACAAGCTTGGCACACCTATCTTCCTCTTTGCAGCAGCTCTCAAGCTCCATCAGGTTGGATGGGAAGCATCGGTGCACAGCCATTTTCAGATCTCTCCAGAGATGTTCAATCGGATTCAAGTCTGGGCTCTGGCTGGGCCACTCAAGGACATTCACAGAGTTGTCCTGAAACCACTCCTTTGATATCTTGGCTGTGTGCTTCGTCGTTGTCCTGCTGAAAGATGAAACGTCGCCCCAGTCTGAGGTCAAGAGCGCTCTGGAGCAGGTTTTCATCCAGGATGTCTCTGTACATTGCTGCATTCATCTTTCCCACTATCCTGACTAGTCTCCCAGTTTCTGCTGCTGAAAGATATCCCCACAGCATGATGCCACCACCATGCTTCACTGTAGGGATGGTATTGGCCTGGTGATGAGCGGTGCCTGGTTTCCTCCAAACATGACGCCTGGCATTCATGCCAAAGCATTCAATTTTGGTCTCATCAGACCAGAGAATTTTGTTTCTCATGGTCTGAGAGTACTTCAGGTGCATTTTGGCAAACTCCAGGTGGGCTGCCATGTGCCTTTTATTAAGGAGTGGCTTCTGTCTGGCCACTCTACCATACAGACCTGATGGGTGGATTGCTGCAAAGATGGTTGTCCTTCTGGAAGCGTCTCCTCTCTTCACAGAGGAACGCTGGAGCTCTGACAGAGTGACCATCGGGTTCTTGGTTACCTCCCTGACTAAGGTCCTTCTCCCTCGATCGCTCTAGGAAGCTCTAGGAAGAGTCCTGGTGGTTCCGAACTACGGATGATGGAGGCCACTGTGCTCATTGGGACCTTTTTTTATTTTTAATACATTTGCAAACATTTCAAAAAAACGTTGTTCAAGTTGTCATTATGGGGTATTGTGCGTAGAATTTTGAGGAAGAAAATGAACGTAACCAATTTTGGAATAAGGCTGTAACATAACAAAAAGTGAAGCGCTGTGAATACTTTCCGGATGCACTGTACGTCTAGAGTGGGTGGGTTTTTATTGTTTCAAGTTCTGATTGTTCAACCTCACATGTAAGACGATTTGGACAGACGTGTGAACAAGTTCATGTCAATACATCTATCGATGTCTTTTTAGCTCATGCTATATAGTATGTGGCCATGCAACGAACAGCCTCTTCTGTGACCCCTATGATGTATGATAATTGTTCCATTTACAAAGGCAATTATGCGGCGTGACTCATTTAGAGCTGATCACTTGGCACCTATTCTGATATGCGGATAATAAAACAAATACCAACATTCCCTAATTAAGAAACCCCCGTCAGCCATAACACTTGACACCAAGCAAGCCCAATACACCGGCGCTGAGTCATGCTGGGCTTTTAGTGGACGGCTGTGCTCGCTAACTGTTTATATAGGTGATTTCTGCTTGACAGGTCTGCTGCAAACTAGAGTTTAGCTTAATCAAAGCCCCCTTCCACACACACACACACACACACACACACACAGCTGGGTATGTATAGTCAGTGAGTCATCGCACTCATACTGACAGGTACAGAGAAGAAGCAAGAAGTAGGCAGACAGATAAATAGAAAGAGATACAACTCAACAACAACAACAAAAATAAACGTGGCGAAAATTAGAAAGCAGCTCCAGGCAAGAAATAACCAGATATGTACAGTACACCATATTTTGACACGTGCATTATTATAAATGAATGTGTCGTTTATTAGGAGAGTATTGTGTCGCCCGCACAACGGGAACAATGGGGAACGAAGGAGCATCGCTACAATATACGCTTTGTTGACACTAAAGCTTTGTAACACGTGTTTGGACAAAAGCAAGCTGCTGAAACCGAGTGGGTTTATTTTCGCCCTCTTACGTCGAAGAACATCCTTCAACTGTGGAAACCTTTCTGTCTCATTCTCAGTGAAGGTCCATGCTCAACTTGCTACGAAGCAAAGGACCCAGAATGCTGTCAAATGCCATGTGGTGTCTCTGTGTCATTGTCCTTTACAGTAATTCCCCTTCCCACTTGGGTCAGACCACGCTTTTCTCCCCGTCTCTATCCACTCTCTATCTCGACCGTCTGCGCTACAGAACACACGTTGCCGTCGCCCTGCAAAATCATCAGCCCTCCCGCCATCTGCTGTCCATGGACCACAATGCACTGCTCTCCCCCCTCGGCCAGCACCACCTCTACCATTTCTTGCTCGTGCTCCGCCCGTGGCAGCGGAACCTCTGTGGCCAGCAGCACGGAGGGGGCGGGGCTCACTTCGGTCCGAGCGCCGCCCTCCCCGCCCAGAGTCTGGACGTAGACCACCGTGTGCTGGGCTCCGTCTGAGCCCGGCGACGTTTCCAGCCGGCCCACCTCGTCCCCTCCTGCTGCTCTCCGGATTCTCCTCAGCTCCGTAGCGCCTCTTGGCGCCCTCCGACCCCCGTCTCCCCTTTCCTCTAGAGGCCTCCTCTTCACCCCCTCCTCTGCACCCTTTCCCTCTTCTCCTCCATCCTCGCTCCTCACCTTGGTGGCTCCCTCCTCCTGTTGATCTCCATCCTCACCCTCCTCCTCTTCTTCCTCCTCTTCCTCTCGGGTTCTGTGGCTCTTTTTAGGCCGGCCCCAGACAGGTCTGGGGTGAGGCTGTGTCTCCTCCGTGGCCTCGTTCCCGCCCGGCTTTCCCTCTCCACCGTGGCAGTCCTTGTACTGGGCCTGGTGTCTCAGCAGACTGTGGCGCAGGGTGTAGGACGCCCCGCAGTGGCAGCGGAATGCCTTCTCCTTTGCGTGTGCCGACTCCATGTGTCGCCGCAGCTTAGTGGCCAGGATGTAGCCTGGGGCAGGGGGTGGGGGGGAGGAGACAAGAGCGTGTATCGGGTAAGGATCTGACCATAGCAAAAAAGGCTTTGTCTCAGTAGCTAGGGTGCAGTCTATGACCTGCACACCTAGCTAACATCTAGTGGAGGATGCATCCGACAACCTGCATAACCATCTAGTGGAGGATGCTTCCTATAACCTGAACCATGAATTGAGACACGTGTCTCTGATGGGGGAGGGACACTTCAGGTTGCCATGGTGACGGCAAATTAGCTAATTATGTAGCAGGGCTGAATTGAAATCATATAATTATGTCAAAATACATGACTTTACATGACAAAATTATGATCACGATAAAATCAACACAGACAAAATCTTTGGCCACGTTGATTTTGTAATCATATAGCATTTAAATCGTATTATGGGGGGGTTGCAAGCCTGTGGTGCATTGGCTAATCAGTGCACCACAGATTAAGTCAGCCACCAGCACACACACTCGAGAGCCTACAACTTTCTTACGACTTGGCGTGGCATTGTAGCCCATTGTAGCCCTGACAACACTACAATATATATATATATAGATACCATATGCAAGCTTAACATAATGTCCTGACCTTTGCCACAGATTTGGCAGCGGTGGGGCCTCTCTCCACTGTGGAGCTTCTCGTGGGCCCATAAGGTGTGCGGGTCCCTGAGGGCCTTGCCGCAGTAGCTGCAGAGGAACACCTCCCCGGTGTGGCAGAGCATGTGCCTCTGCAGCAACCGCTTGTGGGAGAACCTGAGCTCGCAGTGGGTGCAGGGGAGCGGCTTCTCGCCACTGTGGATGCGTAGGTGGTCCTGGAGGTTCCCTGGGAGGAGCACAGCTCATCAATGCATTTGTTTTTGGAAACATGCAATGGTTTCTGTATAATATTGATATTTTTCAATTTTGGAGGGATGCCTATGTATTACAGGAACCCAACTGGGGTTGGGTTAGCTCAATTACACTGAACAAAAATATAAACGCAACACGTTTTTGCTCACATTTTTCATGAGTAGAAATCAAAGATCAGAGACTTTTTCTATGTACACAAAAGGCTATTTCTCACATTTTGTTCACAAACGTGTTTAAATCTGTGTTAGTGAGCACTTCTGCTTTGCCGAGATATTCCAACCACCTGTGGCATACCAGGTGTGTCATATCAAGATGCTGATTAGACAACATGATTATTGCACAGGTGTGCCTTAGGCTGGTCATAATCAAAGGCCACTCTAAAATGTGCAGTTTTATCTTGAAAAGAGACATTTATTAGGTACTGAACCATGGATTTCACAGATATGCAGGCTGTCTGCCATCTGCCCGGTACAGAGAACACTTCTCCAAATGCCAGGCACCATCGAAGGTGAGCATTTGCCCACTCAAGTCGGTTACGACGACAAACTGCAGTCAGATCAAGACCCCGGGGAGGACAACGAGCATGCAGATGAGCTTCCCTGAGACGGTTTCTAACAGTTTGGGCAGAAATTCTTTGGTTATGCAAACCAATTGTTGCATCAGCTGTCTAGGTGGCTGGTCTCAGACGATCTTGCAGGTAAAGATGCCGGATGTGGAGGTCCTGGGCAGGTGTGGTTACACGTGGTCTGCGATTGTGAGGCTGGTTGGATGTACTGGCAAATTCTCCGAAAATAATTTATGGTAGAGAAATGAACATTCAATTCACGGGCAACAGCTCTGGTGGACATTCCTGCACGCTCCCTCAAAACTTGCGACATCTGTGGCATTGAGCTGTGTGATAAAACTGCACATTTTAGAGTGGCCTGTGATTATGACCAGCTTAAGGCACACCTGTGTAATAATCACGCTGTCGGATCAGCATCTTGATATGCCACACCTGTCAGGTGGATGGATCTCGGAAAGGGAGAAGTGCTCACTAAATAAGTTTGTGAACAAAATTTGAGAGAAATAGGCCTTTTGTGTACATAGAAAAAGTCATTGGCACAAAAACGAAAGTGTTGCGTTTATATTTCTGTTCAGTG
This sequence comes from Malacocephalus occidentalis, assembly GCA_900312585.1. Lineage (NCBI taxonomy): Eukaryota > Metazoa > Chordata > Actinopteri > Gadiformes > Macrouridae > Malacocephalus > Malacocephalus occidentalis. The sequence goes on along the minus strand of OMOU01058769.1, from coordinate 27,600 downwards.
TACATTAAGGGTGGAAGAGGATTGGCCCAGACTTCCTTCTCCCCAACAACGCTCTCCAGCTTCTCCTGAGGGATCCCAAGGCAGTCCCAGGCCAGATGAGATATAACGTATAATCCCTCCAGCGGGTTCTGGGTCTGCCCCGGGGTCTCCTCCCAGTCAGACATGCTGAATCCTAATCAAATGGTCGAACCACCTCACCTCAATTGGAAATTTGCATTCTAAACCATCAATTTCATGAAATGATGTGTTCATGTTTGGGAAACACTTAATTATTTACTAACTAAGCCCTCGCGTCCTTACTGAATTACATTATTAATCATTTGTGTGTATATATAGAATATTTTGATACTATTTTCCTGATATATTCACTCTTTTGAGTTCTCTCTGTGCTTTACTCCTCTCTCTGCCTTTTGTGCCAGAATCTGTCACAGTATCTTCCCAGCCTTTTGTCACAGAACGCCACAAACTCCACTGACGCACCACTTTCCAGCAGTGCAAGTATGACTGTTTTTTATCTTTACCCATACAATATATACTAAAATAATACATTTCTATAAACCTTGTAACTACTTATAGGGTGTTGCTCTGATTTCGTGCATTTCAGCTCAAACGCCATCTTCTACGCGTTTAGCTTTCGTTATCAATGTAGTTGTAAGTGTTTAAGGACAGTACCTTTCTGTCTGAAGGTCTGTCCACAGTGCTGACAGACGTGGGGCTTCTCCCCCGTGTGAAGCTTCATGTGGTTCCTCAGGGAGCCCGAGTTAGCCAGCCACTTGGAGCACACTGAACACTGTACCTGGAACCACAGTTTACAGCTATACCCAGAGCCAACGCTTCGAAAACAAAATGTCAAAAGGGTTTTGGGACAGAGTAGAGGAGGAGGATTTTGTGAGCGAAAGATGCCGCGAGAATATGATAAAGGTGACTGAACAGAAGCAAGTGAGCGACCGTGTTAACAATACCTTGGGAGGCTTCTCCTTCAGCCTGCTGCCGCAGTAATGCAGGCGGTGGAGGCGCAGGGAGGGCCGGCGGGCAAACGCCTTCCCACACAGGTCACACGCGTACGGCTTCTCGCCCGTGTGCAGAACCATGTGCTCCCGGAGGTCTCTCTTCAGCCCGTAGCTCTTCTCACAGTGGGGGCAGGAAAACGGCCGCTCCCCGCGATGGCTCATCTGGACGTGGATATCGAATCCGAAAGTACATTAAATGATATACTGTATCAAACGCACTTAACACTAAACACATGACACAACTCAACTTGGTCACTGACACTAACACTAACACCGATGTGGTGGTCACACTGGCAACAGTGGTGCTTTTTAATAGTACCTAAATAAGTTATTTTGTGTTATATCAAAGAAAAAAAAGGAGTGAACGCAAGAGGACCAATTTATTTTAAAGCCACGCCTGGCATACACAATGATGCTACATAGATCTCTACATAGATCTCATCGCTCAGCATACCTGATGGGCTTTGTAGTTTTCCACAGAGGTGTAGCTTTTCCCACAGGACTCACAGCAGAAGGGCTTTGTGTCTGTGTGTGTGAACTGGTGCTTCTTCAAGTGGCACAGCTGGTAGAACCTTTTGCCACAACTGGAACACTGGTATCTCCTTTCCCTAGCAACGACATCAAACATCTCCGGTTGCCCAGCAAGAGTCTCCCCGGCGACGGAAACCACCTCGTCAGCACCCAATGTTTCCATGGAAACCGTCTCCATGGCAACAGGGCCAGCACTCGAGTCGGGCGCAACGGGACTCTGCGCGTTAGTCTCTCTGGCGCGTCTGTCTCCCTGGCCATCCGTGTGCCGGTTGGCCCTGGGGCCCCGATGGCTGAGCAGGCTGTGAACCCTGCGGGGTTTGGCGGCTAGACGGGTGCTGGTCCGGACGGGAGCAGGGGCAGAAGGGGGCTGGGAGGTTGGCGGTCTGGCAGTAGTGATACAATGCAGCTCCTGTGTCTGGGGTACCCCGCTAGCGTCGCCGATCTCCTCTGGTGCTACTGATGTGTGTTCCTCTCTCACCATGTCAATGGTCCCATCAGTGCCTGTCATGGTTCTAGTGGCCAGATCTACTGGGTCCCTGAGGTGAAGTTCTGGGGTAAGTGTAGTTTGTGCACGTGTCCGCATAACGCCCTGTAAACTGGGCCCCTGGTCTGCAGACGTGTCTGTGCTGCTCGTCACCATCTTCTGGGCTCCTCTTCTCTTCCTCTTGTCCTTGACTGGTGGATTCGACTTGATGCCTCTGTCTGTGTTCTTGTTCTTTGCCCTTCCTGGTGCCTCCTTGTCCTGCCATACCTCCCCTGGCGTCTCCTTGGCCCTTCGTGGCTCAGCTGGTGTCTCCTTGATAGTTGAGACCTCGCCTGGTACCTCCTCTTCTCTGGCCACATTTGATGACTCTAGCAATTCCTCCTCCTCTTTTTCATCCTTGAGTGGTAGTCTATGCCTTTGTTTCATACATTCAATATTTAAATCTGTCAAAATCAAAAGGAACAAGATTCAGTTTTCAAAAAGAATATTTGCACATACGTATATTAAAAACAATTCCCTTGGATTTTTATTACAAAAATACTCACTCACTTACCCAAACCCTGTGAAGTCAAAAATGTATTATCTTGAGGAATGACTTATTTTTTAAGGCACCAATTTGAACACTGTCGATATAGGGACATTTTCACTGTGCTTGACATCTGAGATTTGTGTATCAAGCCAGTTTACCTGACTTTACGTCTAGACACAGAAAAATGCATCAAAAAAGACCTTGCAATTGAAGAGGTCATGTATTTTCATGGTTTAGTGCATGCAAGTACATGTGTGGGGAGAACGACACAGTACCTGTGTACTGCTGTGTGCTGTTGTCCTCAGATTGGCCCGCAGCAGCTGCTGTGTTTACATCAGCTGCAGCGTGGCAGCGGTACAGTAACAGCTCAGATCCGGTCCGGATTTCTTGGCTCACACGAAGATGCACACCTCCACATGCTCCCCCGCACACCTCCACATTCTGCCGGGCTTTGCACGGTGTGTGGCACGCAAAGCTAGCAGGAGCCAAAGTGACGCAATAAACATATAGTAATGTCAGACATTAGTAAAGCCATTTCAATTCTAGGGCACATTTCCAGAAGTTCTTTTGAGACCCTAGTGCCATACATCCTGCTAATGGATTCTAATGGGGACCACGAAGAGGTCTGGCAATCTATCTAATGGGGGTTGGTGATGGGTTCCACCCTTAACCATGTTATGACCATGGGTGACAGTTAATAGCTGGGAGTACACACACACACACATATATATAAGCTAGGCCTTAAGTGTAAATCTGTGTGGGTTTAGATTTTTTATTAACCTACCTGATCCAGAAGTCTTTATCCAACAGTACTTCCTCGCCCATAACCATTCCCATTATTTCCTCCGACAGCAAAAACACATCACAAGCCTCCTCGTTACAATGTATGATGCCTCACTAATACGCATGGCATTACTAGCCTGGTTTGTTATATTTACACACTGCATGGTAAAACGATTGATTACTTTGTACTGTACTATACATAGTATTTAGTTATACATTACATAATTACAAAAATGTTCTATTACATTATATACTTGTAATTTAATGTCCCACCATTGTGACACACCAACAAGGACTATAATGTTCACCTGTCTTGTCTCGGTGCTGTATGTCTGTGCTTCTTTGGGGCCAGAGTCGGTGGCTGCAGGGTCATTTCCAAGGTGACAATTAGAAAGGTCACAGTCAGGCCCATGGCTTTTCATCCAGGACCATTCTGTGTCACCTTCCCTCCCCAGCAGCGTTCCAGCATCCAGGTATCGACCCACCCACCACAACCCCAGCCTGCCTTCAGAGGTCCTGGACGGCCCCACAGAAAAGCCTTTGGGCAGCAGAGAGGACAGCAGGGCCATGAGAGGTGAGGATGTGAGGGGTGGCTCATGGCTGGCCATTCAACTCTGTTGAGAAGCAATTGAAAAGTCAACACCACGTAGTGCTGTGGGTACCATTCTCCAGTTCCACAAGTATGCATTGCATTGCAGGACTGGAGAATGAGAATCGAGAACAAAACTAGATTAGACCAGAGTAACGACCAGATGTCAAAGCAAAGGAATCCTGCACTGCCACACAGGCAGAGAGTATGTATTTGTTGTATTTTGTGGTATGTAGGCACTGGCAGTGGCCTTTATATATCTAAATATATATGGTGGTATGTGGCTCTTAATAATGACATTATTAAATACAATAATTATAGAAATTGGTTATAATTGTTATATGTTAGACAGAGATAATGATAAAAACAACGAATATAAAGTAAACAAACACGCAACTCTACCTCAGCGCCAACTCAGGGAAACGCAGTTATGGCCAGCAATCTAGGCAGCTGGGTACCAGCAAGATAGCTGTGCTAGGGACTGGCTGCTAAATAATTAAAACGTTTAGGTCGAACGGAGGGTGAAGCAATTTATGTCAACATGAATGAATCTGGAGAAAGATGTGTGCATCACATTTGTTTGCAGCGAACAAAGCTACCAGTACTAACAGAAGCGGTAGTTGTTTTAGCGATATCAGCTATTCAATTAACTACGGAGTGATTAAGTAAATGTAAAATACCTCGTTAATAAAAATAACTAGCCAACTTTGAACGGAGTCGGTCTCTATTTTGTGTTTAGAATTAGTTTCTCCACGAGAAACTCTGGGAAAGATTACGTTCTACAGCAAAATTGGCTAAGCGGAAGTTCCCTATGTTATGTGTCCGACGGGCAACGAGAGTTAGGGTTATGTCGGTCCTACTAATGCATATGGATAAGTAGCGTCCATAAAGCAAAACTATTTGGTATTTATTATATTGTTTTCATCGGCAACAATTAGCAAAGTAGTAATCAAAGTTAAAGTTAAAGACAGGATGTATGATGCATTTCTTTCTTTCTTTGATGCATTTCTTTCTTTCAGTGAAAACGAAGTATTCCATAATACTTGACATAATATTAACACTGTATGACATGTTTATTAGAATTCACTATTGGCCTATGTTGATAATTGTTCTATTTTGTCGTGTACGTTTCAAGCTGGTATAAGTTCTAGGCTACATCTCAGGTACACTTAGAATGTAGGCTAAAAATACTTTGTAATATCTAAAAAACAACGTCAATCAATTGTTTTCAGTTGACCCATAAAACAGAGACACGTACTTCTCAATAAAAATGGACAACAGTATCAATTAAATGTTTACAGTGTATAATTGATATTATTGAAACTGTAGATGGCAGCAAAGTCATGAGTGAGGCTGGTAAGGTTGAGTTAAAAAAACAAAATGTATGGGTTCCGGGATTCGGTAAATGCTTTCAATGGCAAATAGAATACAATCTGGAGAAAAGCCCCACAACCCATACAATAGATTCAACATACAATTAGTCAGACACACAGAGAGAGAGAGAGAGAGTGAGAGAGAGAGAGAGAGAAACACACACGCACACACACACAGCTTTGTTATAAGCTTTTCTTGTGAACTCACAAGACCATCCCCTGGGTGAAATTCCAGCCCTACCAACCTTATCTGCCACCACTGCCTGTCCCACTGGTTGTGGAAACCCCATTTGGGATCGTGGCCTTCTAATGACTGAGGTACAGACCCGGTCCCAGGAGTGAGAACTGGGAGAGTGCCAATTCTATTGTCAAATCAACAGTAATTCTCCACACTCTGTAGTACGTCACTGCCACAGACTCCGGCATCACTCCACTCAACACCAAGCAACATGCATCCGCTCACTTTTTCACAGCTGAGGTACACAAAACAAAACTAATCACACAGATGCATTCTAAAGCTGGTTATATAAATGCTGTGCGGACATTTGTTAATACCATTTGTAAATAGTTTAGGAAAATATCTTTTCATGCAGTATTTCTATTACTAAACCACTATTTTGAGTAGGCCTATTACGATGAACGAATCACAGGGTCACGAACAGTACAGCCACAGCGGTCTGCCATTTATTCTGCAAAGACAGATTACAATTACAGGCATACGTGTTGTCGTTTGTAGCAGTTATCTATGCTCAGCCATCTATAGAATGAAGCTCTCTGAAGCGGTGTGTCTCCTGGTTCATGTTGAGGTGAGAGAGGCTTGGCGGGTACACCCTGATTTACACACAACACACACACACCTATACACACCACCTCACTGAAGGTTATTTCAACTTGACAGCAAATTGTGAAATGAAATGTTAAACTGAAAACAAGCATACTTTTTAAATTCTAATTATTTTCATTATTAATTGGTATGATGGTAAGAAGTGACATATATTAAATAATCAGACCTGTGCGTTGGAAGGTCATATGTGTCTCATGTTTATATGATGACATAATGCTGCAGTTGGTGACATTTAACAAAATTATATTAAGACGATAATCTCATACATCAACAATCATCATCAATTATGTAAAATACAGAGAATAAGATTGGGTATAATAAATAAGTGAAATATTGAATAATAGTGAACGAATAATACATTAAATCAAACACAAACGTTTTCATCGCATTTGAATACCATTATCTGTTTTATTGTGCTCTACATCACATGCATGACATGTAAACATTTTAAACAAATTTGTTATCATGCCCACTTTTGTTATTATTTTGAAAAACGGTGGCCCTATTTCCAACAGAATTTAGGACAAAAAGAGCCTTGGCTTGGAATAGTTCATTTTCACTACATACTATCTTTGATGGCACATTTTGCTGCCGCAGTTTGCCGTGGAGAGTGAAGAAAGTAATTTTCACTCTACACTAATGGCCAAGAGATGGACTTTGTGTGAACCTCCAAAGTGGGTTTATTGTTGGTATAGCGCATACTCCATACCCAAATATACACTCAAAATATACACACACACACACACTGCAGTCATATACATTGAGCGATCAACGAATGTTCTCCGGAGTGGATGACACTTCAGACAGGTCACATCCATTGGGTGGATTCTGGTTTTTTAAAAGAGGAAGATGCCCATCACACCAGTGAACCCACTGCTGTGCCTCATTCCATTTTGGCTGTAGTGTCATAATCTTGCATAATCTTGAAGTTCGACAATGCTATGAATAGATCACAATAGATAAAATCACAATAGTCTGATTTGCATTTCTCAATATATAGCGTATAGCGTACATGTATATATATTTGTTCAGTCATTTAACTGCTCTACTGTCGCACTTTTGCTACTACCTTTGCACTTCTGGTTGGATGCTAACTGTATTTCGTTGTACTCTGTGCAATGACAATAAAGTTGAATCTAATTTAATCTAATCTAATTTGTGAGACCGATATTGTCAGGAACACATTGCAGTATTTGCCTTTTTTACCTGCTGTACATTGTCCGAGTCTTCGACTTAAACAACGTCATCAACTCTGCAACACAAAGATAAATATACACAATATAAGCGTCAGCAGCGATACGGTGGTTGAACTCTATATAAAAGTGTGTGGTTGTGAAGGCTGGGCCTAGAAAAGTGTGTTTATGTTTGCTGGCAAACCGTTGGCCGGAGAGGTTGTGGGTGGGGTGGAGAGAAGTCGTGAAAAAAGACTCCCTTTCAGTCACGGCGGCAAAACTGATGGCGTCTGTCTCTCCCTCCCTGGTGTGCAAATAAAAATGTGCAGTAATGACATTATTCCAATGAGTCAGCACTATGTCCTATTTACACCACTCTGTGCCATAGAAACAGTGAGTTCACAGAGAACCTGGTCGACAGGTCAAAGGACCATTTGTTTTCTGTACCTGGAATATGTGTGTTGATCCAGGAATATTTGGGTGGCGACCCGGCTGGAATGAGTGTTCTGTCTGATCTTGAGTTGACTAATGATGTCATTTATATGCGTCGAACATGCCTTTGACCACCATATACATTACATGTGGATCTAAAAGATTGTGTTACCACCAACATAGTTTTGTTTGGCATTCCCACATCATAAACCAACAGGCATATTTAAATACATGGTGCATCACACAACAGTTTGCGCTCATGCAGTAAAAGTGGTTCCATTCATTAAATGAGATTGCTCAAGCCTTGAATTTTGACATTATTTAATATAGATATTCCTCTCATACAAACACCACACATTACATAGTACCTCCTTTGCAACAGATATTAAATATTGAGTATATGTATTAAACTGGAAAGCTAAATGAAATAAGTGCCATAGCGCTAAGTTGCTACACTGTATGTACATTGACAGGTTTCTCGGAAGGATGGAATTAGGTGCTTGTTATTCAAAGAGTTCATACAATTAGTCATGATTGATGAAAGAGGCACAGCCCCCCATACAAAGTAAACACACACATTATGATTATGATTATGATTATGATTGTTATTGTTATTGTTATTGTTAATATTATTATTATCAATAATAATAATAATAAACACACAGGACACGTGCTCTGCACAGCTCTGTGGAAGATTATGGCCACTTACTCAACACACAAAAATCAGTCTGGCAAATAATCAATTTTAACTTGAACAAATGTAAAAACATGTTTTTTGTGTTTTGTGTGTAAAGGTGTAGAATGAGAATGAGAGCGGTTGGCTCAGTCCAGTGCAGTGCAGGGCAATGGCTAGCAGGTGGGCAGGTGGAAGCACAGGTACTATCACTGTGATCAATAAATAAATGGTTTCTTATTCACATAGACTTCAACGTACTCAGAGGGTTGAATGCACCCAGATTACAGCCGACTCTTAGTTTGGCTCTTGTATTGGCTACATAAGCAAACTTCTGTATTTTATGTAGACAAAAAGATTCACTTTGGACCACATACCATGTGACCTGACCAGAAACGGGACGTATGTCATAACAGTAGAATGGTCATGATTTTCAGCAGATGACTTTGGTCACTCACACATGAACAAACCATTTCTGTCACGTTTCATACTAAAGTGCCAAAAGTCTTTTTTGATTTCCGAGCAGAGCCACTACTCTGTTATGTGTAATATTTACCTCTAAAGGGCTTTGTACATTTGGCAAGGATATGGACCAGACAGACAGTGATCTAGACAGATACTGTGAACGCATACCTCATAAGAGTTGAAGCCAATTAAATTGTAACACAATATGAGCCGATGATAATCCAAAATGATAATCATATAGCAGAGCATGCTGTATAAATGGCAGGGGGCAGGGCACAACAAAAATGTATTGCCCTGATAAAGAATATACAATGAATGTATCATAAAATAACAAAATATACTCTACTTTTTTTTTTTATTATCCATGGTCTCTCTTCTTTTTTCTTGTCTGGATATTTACATTTGTATTCAAGAGATTTCGTTTGCAATTGATATACATTTCATACACCTCGTAAGTTATTGTATTCCATTCTTAGAGTAGCTTGTGGATGTTGGATTCTCCTCTGGCCCTGGAGGTCCTTCGCTCTATTCTTAGGTTTCCTTTGACTGTAAAGACACAAGACAGACAATCAATTAGTAGTCACACCATGGTGCCTCTTCTTCCAGGTGTCAGCGTTAGTAATAGCCGGTAATTAAGTGCAATTGCTGTGTGTCTTCGGTGTATGTATGTGTGTGTGGTTGTGTGTGTGCGCGTGCAGTCGTGCGCACGGTGGTGTGTGTGTGTGTGTGTGTGTGTGTGTATGCACGCGTGGCTGTGTGCGGTTGTGTGTGTGTGTGCGCGTGTGTGTCTACTCACCGACAGTACATTGGACCTGCGGCTTCTCCCACTGTCCGTCGTGCTTGCAGTGCACCACTGGGGAGTGTCGCTGTCTGAAGCCTGTGTTGCACTGGTAACGGATGATGGAGTTGACTGGGTAGTACTCCTTCCTATCCCCATACATGCTGGCGTTCTCAACTTCTGGCGGCGCGCCGCACAATACTGTGGGCACAATCGCAGTTTTGTTTTTATTCAAATGCATCTTTTAAAATGAAACCTCGTCTGTCTTAATTGCCATCATTTATATTCTCCATGACCAAACCGAAGAAGGTTGCGGGCGTTCTGTCAGCGCTCTCACACTGAGCTCTGTCAGCTCATGCGTACCTGGGCCTTTCTTGCAGGTGAATGGCAGGTGGTAGTTGCAGGGCACATCGTTCCACTGGCCCTTCTCATGCCAGATCATCACCACACAGTCCTCCCCTGAGTTGAAGTAGTTATCTGGCTGGTTGGGCCTCCAGTTCACAAATTGCTGGGAAGGGATTTATAATCATTGTTATGCGTTTGTTATGTGTTTGTGATATTTACATTTCAATCGCAGTCTGCTTCAATCTTTATGCTATTCTATACTGTGTTATACGATGCTATCTTAACCGATACTTACCAGTGGGGTACCATCTGTCCAGCGGAAGTCATTCTCAACTGTTTTATCATTGAGCCCAATCCACTGGTAGTCTTGTGCGTTTGCTGTGGGTGAAACCGATGATGAATGATTGTGTTTCGCTTCAAACGGTGTCTTTAAACACAAGCAGCCAACCCAGAGGTTACTCACAGTTGACAAAGCTTTGCTCCTCTGGGGTGATGATGCTGACCAGGTGAGAATCGATGTCCCTGCAGCGCTGCTCTGCATCCAACCACGTCTCTCGCTCAAAGAAGTGCAGGTAACAGCTGCCCTGGAATTTAGTCCAGCCCTCCTCGCACTTTTGCTCATCTGCCAGCAACCACACCCACACGATTAGATCAGTGTTGACCTCTTCACCAGGACACTTCACATTACTACTGTAATGTGAGTACGCTCACAGGAAAGGCAACTGGGTGGTTTACATCTATGTAACATTAGCATGTAGATCTATTTCCCACCTATACAATAATAATAATCGAACCAACAATAACAATCATAATACTGTGAACAATAATGTGTGTGTTCTGTGAGGTAAACCCTATGTTATAAAAAATGTGCATAAAATGTGTCAATTATACATTGATAGATTTTGGTCACAAAACAGTTGGCCATCTGCTTTTTTGATTTTAAAATACTGTGTCTGCCAATGAGACAAAAACAACAACAAATGTCCCACAATACAATGCAACAGTTTACACAATACTTTACCTTGAGTGTCATGTGCTGTACTTTGAAGTAAATAGCATACTATTACATTTTCCACTGTAAGAAGGGTTCTATTATGACTTGCTGCATCATTTCAATCATGAAATAGCTGCTGAAGCAAAGCCTATATAATGTAGCTTCTCGATAAGCAGAGCTCATAATAATACTGTTCGCTGCTGGCCTCCATGTTGTCTGTTGTTAGTAATTATTAGCTGAAGCAGATCCAACCCTACCAATCTCACAGCGATCCCCTCCATAACTGGGCAGGCATAAGCATTTGTAAGAGTTGCCACTTTCCACACAGGTGGCTCCGTTGGCGCAGGGGTCGGAATGGCACACATCTACTTCTGCAAAAAAGGCGTTGGCGTGAGGCATTTATCTCCGCAAAGCTTGGCAAGTCAGCAGGTGAGGTGTGTGTGTGTGTGTGTGTGTTGCGGCTGTAGCAGCATAACTTAGATTTTGGTAGAATTTGACTGATGTCACACGATCCAAAAACGCTTATGCAGTGAGATGCTATATTGTTCAGATCCCTAAAACTGACCTCATCAGTCAAGGATCGATACAATTGTGCTGAGCACTTTGCAGTAAGTTAGCTTTTGGATCAGCAGTTCAATGTGTCAGAATTCAAATCCGCTGATGAGCAGAGCACATGTATGATGCCAGAAAGCATTATATGGAGCGTGGGGTGAGCAGGCAGGAAGCAGACTGAGAGCAGACTGGCGGCACAGCAGACCAGTGTGAAGAACCATGTCATAAACATACGAGTGTCGACAGGACACAAAATATAGAGAACAAACAATTAGGACAGAAGAGTACAGTATTTCGACTTAGTATTTGCATTGACGACAATAGCAGTTTGGGGCATAAGCATTAGTATGACTGACCTTTTACTTGACTAGGTGCCTGAAGAGTCATGGCCGGGGGTTGGGTGACAGTGGTAGCCAGTGCCGCAGGTGCAATATCAGGGCTAATGCTCCCATACAAATCTTCTGCGGTCTCTACTTTTAGTGTGCTCCCGGCCCCTTCTGGCTCTGCTGTGCTTGCTGCGAGTTCCCTGTCAGTAGATGGAGTGGGTAGCACTTGATATGAGAGTTTTCCAGCATTATCTCCTGATGAGACGCCAATGGTTGTGGGTGAGATGGCATTCCCGCTACCAGAGTAGATGCTTCTGCTGGTGCTTCCTTCTCCACTGTACTCTACTGACCCCTGTCCAAGCTCAAGAGATTGAGTGGCTGTGGTGGACACCTCTGTCATGCCATTTCCATTTAAGAATGTTACACTGCCCTCTTCTTTGCTAGTCAATGACTCGGATCCAGAGATTCCAGATCCAGAAATTCCAGATCCAGAAATTGCAGAGGCGGAGATTCCAGAGCCTGACACAAAACCAGAGGGTCCATATCCAGACAGGTCTCCATTACTTCCTTGTCCAGAACTGGAGACTAAAAACCCAGAAGCCTCTTGTTCTCCAGAGGCTGACTCTGTAAGGTCAGTAAACCCTGACCCAACAAAGGTCACGCCCGAGAAGATTCCCGAGCCGTCTCCAGAGCCTGAACTACTCAGACCACTTGTGCCTGATCCTGAAATGTCTCCAGAGCCACTGAATGCAATCAGTCCTCCCCCCAGCTCATACTCCTCATCGGGGACTGAGGTGGAAACGTCAACCAACTCACCATCTATCAGTAGAATGTGAACATCTCCACTGCCTGATTCGTCTCCCGATGACCCACTGGAACTTCCTGAGGCTGAGAATGCTGATGAGAACCCACTGAACCCAGAAAGCTCTTCAGTGGTGTCAGAACCAGATGACATGCCACAAGATGTCCTACTGCCAGATACGTCAGAGGAGGAAGAGCCGCTCTCATCAGAGCTACAACCAGATCCTGACAGCTCCATGTTTCCACTAAACATCCCAGAGCTGCTGTCAGGAAGGTAAGTCAGGATCTCTGCGCTGCCCTCTCCTGCCTCTTGAGGTCCTCCTGAAGCAGAGCCTTCTCCAGATAGAATGCTACCTGAGAAAATTATTTCAATGCCTGATCCCAGTCCACTAGTCTCGGTTCCAGAAAGGTTATCGCTGCTAAATCCAGATCCTCCACTAGGGAGTTCAGCACTTCCACTACCAGACTGCTCTCCAGAACCAGAAAGGTCTCCAGAAGCAAAGAGCTCTCCGGATCCAGATATCACCCCAGAACCAGATATGTCTCCAGAACCAGATAGGCTACCAGAACTGAACATTTGACCAGAACCTGGCATGGCACCGGATTCAGATTGGTCTCCGGAACCAGATAGCAATCCAGAACCAGACAGGTCTCCAAAACCAGATATGACCCCAGAAACAGACAGGTCACCGGAACCGGATAGGATCCCAGAACCAGACAGGCCTCCAGATCCAGATGGGTCACCAGATCCAGATGGGTCACCAGATCCTGACCAGTCCGCGGAACCATATATGTCACCAGAGCCAAGCACAGCACCAGATCCAGATGCTGACAGGTCTCCCGAGTGATCACCAGAGGCACTGCTGACTCCCACACCAGACCCATAATCCACTGAGCCTGATCCAGAACCTGAAAGCTCCACAGAGATGGGCAGGGCAATGGAAGGAGGTGCTGTAGAAGGAAGATGCAGGAAACATGTCAAGAAAAAGGAAAAACGAACTGAATCAGGAATAAAACAAGGAAGAAAGTGATTGTCTTTGCATGTGAGAAGAACACAACTTACCAGGTCTAAGCAGATCAGTTATTGATGTAAGGTTTAACAAGATCTCTTGGATCTCTGTGATGTTCAATCCAGTTTCATTGGCGATTAGTAAGATATCCACTATAGAAAACAATATGCGTGACAGACAACTGTTAATACAATAAATGAGGTATTATGGGTTATTATAGGACAACACGTTGTTAGAGTTGTTGCACTACTTACCTCTGAAACAATAGGCATCATATTTGGTATAAGGGTCAGGATAGCCAGTCTGGTTAGAGTGAGTATACACTGTGTGCACTCCTGACTTCCCTGCCCCACACTGTGGCTGGGGGTTGTTGATGGGGTAACGTACACTACCGTCGAGAAGCCAGCCAGCACGACACTTATCAAAGCCTATTTTCCAGGCGCCGTAGAGCTCTCCTGTAGAGGCCAGGTTTGCTTTTTCCTCCTGACAGCGAGTGAGTGCCTCATCATATGTGAAGCCTTCACTGGAACTGACATGGAAGACCTCACCTTAGATAGATAGAGAAATACAGAGAAAAATGTTAGTATTGGTGGATTAACCGAAATAAAAAGAGCATGGGATCCCAATTGGTATGGTCCAAAAAGTCCCACCTTTGAGCCCTTCAATGTAGCAATAAACATCATAGTGCTCATCGGCTGGTCTCAAGCCATAGGACCGGACCCCGGGCTGATCCATCAGGTCTCCTGCACATTTATCACGAGGGGACACAATGGGGTACCTGGATGTGGGTAATGTAGATAAAGAATATTCATTTGGATGTAGGACAGGTACTTTGCCAGCTAGTGTGAAAGGTTTAGCATGTAAGAATTACCTGACGGTCTGATCCAGTATCCAGCCTGCATCACACTGGTGATAACCAGCTCTATATGCGGCCTGAAGTTGTTCCGCGGTGGCAATGGAGGCCCCAATATTCTGGCAAGCCAGCTGTGCCTCCACAAATGTAAACGCATAGCGGCCAGCCCCTGAACGGTAATGGAACACCAGGCCTAGAAAGGAAAAACCAACAAGCATTTACCTAAATATGTTGAGAATGCCAGGTTATCGTTCATTTGGGTTGGAGACATTCTAATTCCTTACCAGTTGGAGGCATCACAAAGCCCTTGTCAGGCTCCCTGTGCATCTGAGTCTTGGTCGTGACCTTCTCTATCACCTCATGAATGACCTCTGTAATGTTGGGTGGCTGGGTAAGGGACGACTCGGTTGGGCTCTGTGTGTACGCAAAGGTTGGCAGGTGTGTCCCCACTTCACCAATCGCCTCACTCTCCGTCGTTACGCTCCTCAACAGAACTTCAGGGGTCATTGTTACTGTGGCAATGCTCAGGATGCTGCTGTCCACTTCTGTAAAGGAATCCATGCCTGAACTCTCTTCATCAGGGGATTCTGGACATGAGAGATGAGAAAAAGGCTTAACATCTGTCTTTTGCAGGAAGGATGGGCAGTTTACTGGTGTGTTGTTGGTCTAACATTGTATGGGAGTGCACCCACCTGTGTAGCAGAAGGCATCATAGCGGGAGGCGAGGAGGGGGTATCCTGTCTGGTTGGCATGCAGGTATACCGTGCGTACCCCCAGCAGACCCCCTCCGCATTGTGGTCTCCGGATATTGATGGGGTAACGGACGCTCATGTCGGCCAGCCAGCCGGCGTTGCAGACATCCATGCCTCCCTGCCACGCCAGGTAAAGCTGCCCTGTAGTGGCCAACTGGGCCCCCAGCTGAGAGCACTGGTCCACAGCCTGGGCATAGGTGAACTTGGCCACAGAACCGCTGTAGAAAACTCGGCCTTCATGAGAGGAAAGGATGAAAGGATTTATGTTGGGTGACATCATTGTAAAAATTATGGATAAAGCACATTGCAGCAGTTCCTTAAGTACCTGTCATCTTCACAGTGAAACAGTAGACATCATAGGTCTCGTTGACATTTCTCACTCCATAGGTCCTGACCCCAGGAAAGTCCTCTTTGTCACCATAGCAGTTCTCTCGCGGATCATGAATCGGGTACCTTATGACAAAGAGTGCACAGGTATTGATTTCCAATATCCACGTTGTCAAAACTGATCCAGGTCAAATGCTTAAATGAAAGTTGCCAAACAACCTGACTGTTTGATCAGACAGCCAGCCAGCATCACATTGGTGGAATCCATCATCATAGGCAGCCTGGAGCTGTTCAGGGGTAGCAATGACTGCACTGTTCTGGATGCAGGCGGCCTTGGCTTTTTCAAACGTTAAACTGTAGCGAGTTGTTATGGCACGATAGTGGAAAACAATTCCTAAAGAGAAAAGCATCATTTGCAACACTGAGCATGGTATCCTGGCAGTACACCGGTATCTAGAGGTTAAATGATAGATATAGAGTGCATAAGCAGAAACTCTAGCTGTGCTCAGCTCTGTTATAATACCTTGGACGTGAACATAGACAGTGTCATGGTTGTCCTCAATGCCATGCTGGACCTCACAGCGGTAGACTCCTGTGTCATTGGACTGCAGCTCTGAGATCTTGATGCTGGCGTCGCTGGGGGTCAAGGGGTAGCCCACCATGTGAACCCTGTCCAGGTAGTTGGTGGCGATGCGCACTTGTCCCTCCATAGCCACAAGTACCGTGGTGACCTTCTCCTTGGTGACACGGCTCCATTTGATGCGATGGGAGAGAGGTGAAATCGTCGGGGCCCCTGGGTCGTTGACTGTGTGATCCTACCAAGTGGTTTAATATGAGGGCTTGGCTATCACATCATGCAATGTTCATTATATTACAACTGCTCTGTACCTGGAAGTAGCATGGTAGTATCAGGGATCCACCCAGTAGAGGGCGCTGGTGGCCCTCCAGCGGTATGCTAACACTAAGTACTTCTACAGGGTCTAGAGGAAGAAAAGTAAAAACGTTACAATAATACAATAATATAGGAAACTGAAAATGAAGGTAATCAAAAATGTGGTGGTTCTTAATCTCTGGATCCAGTGATTCAGATGCTAACATGGAAACAGGAAACAAGACACTTACTTACCCAGAAAAGAGATATCATCGTACATGTCATCAAATGATGCTGAAATTATGCTAAGATATACTGACAGTATTGCAATCCTCCTCCACATAGTGTGCCTGCAGAATAAACAGGTGGGGGCAAAACAGATCCATTGAATTAGTGAAATAACAATTACATTAAGAATGCATAAGATTTCAATTGAGGGAATTAAATACTTTCTTTATTATTAACAACCAACCATTTTTATTTGATCGAAACCAATGATTTTCCTATTCTCCACAGTATTATTTTATATATACAGTACTGTACAAATATATATGTGTATATGTGTGTGTTT
This sequence comes from Malacocephalus occidentalis, assembly GCA_900312585.1. NCBI lineage: Eukaryota > Metazoa > Chordata > Actinopteri > Gadiformes > Macrouridae > Malacocephalus > Malacocephalus occidentalis. The sequence continues at coordinate 10,535 of OMOU01058769.1, read as the reverse complement.
GTGTGTTACATACAGTATATTTAATATATTATCTTATACCGTATATATTGGGACCAGTAGGGATTTTTCTTGTGATATTATTCCATACCACCCTTAACTTAAATTATGTATTATTTGTGGAGTAATTAATCATTGTGTGGGCTAGGGTTAGTGTGTGTGTGTGTGTGTGTGTGTGTGTGTGTGCGTGCGTGCGTGCGTGCGTGTGTGTGTCTGTGTGCATGTGTGTGCGCGTGTGTGTGTGTGTGTGTGTGTGTGTGCGTGCGTGCGTGCCTTTTTCCTTACGTATGGATGGATGTTAGACTGAAAAGCATTACAACCACTTGAGTTTGACACATGCTAGTGTGTGCATTTACAATACAAAATACAAAAAATACTTGGAGATTACAAAGCTGTTGTTAAAAGCCAACCCTCAGGGCATCTCAGTGAGGGTCACCTTTGCAAAGTGATTGCAAAGTGTTTTAAAACCTGGAAAACCAAATGCTATCCTTGTCTAACCTCAGGAGAGGAGGGCAAACAGTTTGTCTCGCCAGCTATTCCACTTTGGCACTGTCAGACATTCTGCATGTCTGCGCAAACTGTGCTCAATGTCCTTATTCGGGTTTTTATTTGTTTCATTCTAATGTGATTTAGATTCAACACTATGAGGGGGCAGTGGCCCCAACCCGGTGTAACTCGCACATCTGTTTGAAACAAACAAGCCTACGAAATGTGCCCTTTTTCTTTAGATTTTGTCCCCCTAAAGCCCGTTCTCTGAGTGAGTGACAGATCCACGGCGGTTAAGTTATGTGCGGGGGTCCTGGCGGCAGGCTCCACACTGTGCTCATTCAACCTCGGAGTGGTAGGAGCTATTCCCGTAGAGACCCTGGGGCCCATAGAGCAGATCTGTTCCCTTCTGAAGCAGGTATTATGGTAGCTCTGACGACATTGGGGCCTATGCAAACATTGCAGTGTGTTAGCGTGGAGGCCCTTCCCATCATGCTTCAACACTACTCACATTGAGATGAAATCATTAGAAAGTGCAGAGGCATGGGGCAGAGGCGGACCACTGCTGAATATGGCGCCCTGAACCACAACAATGCACCACTTGAGAAATTTCTTCACCTTTTTCATTCATTCTAAAAGCGTCGCCGGTGTGTGTGGAACATTTGTCGCTTTGCAGTAAATATGAACTCAAGTTGAACACAGAGCTTATTGTGCAAATAGTTATTGAACACATAGTTCTGTGTGTATCTCCCAGCCATAAAAGTAACTCATTTGGTAAAAGCCTAGTATCTTCCTTCCTAATATATTATAACATCATAACAATATAATATAAGTCTTAATGTCAAAGCCAATATCCTAATTTGCACGTAAAGTGTGTAGTTTAATTGTTTCAATTGTGTAGTTTAAAAGGTAAGCAAATACATAAGTAAATAAACATTTTAAAAAGTGACAATAACTGAATGTCATAACTGACAATGCCTGAGAAGTTATACTTTTACACAAATGTGATACACCGAACAACACAATCTTGCCTACCTGTTGAGGTGTGTGTTCACACAGAAAAAGGTTAGGATATTTCAGTTTGGTTTTCAGTCTTCAGTGAATTAAATCCCAATGGATGCGTAGCCGTCCTCCTCCGCTGCGCCAGTCACCAACACCTCACACACAAGCAAAGAAAACGGAAAGAGGCTTCCTTCACATGAAGACCAAGCTGAGTTCTCAAAGTTCGATGAAGGGGCGGAGGGTGCATACACCGAAAGAGGAGAGAGTGTTTCACCTACCCCATGGCACATGGCAGGAATGAGGTCATGTGTCCTTGTGTGTGTGTGTGTGCATGTGTGTGTGTGCGTGTGTGTGTGTGTGCGTTTGGTCGTGTGTGTGTGTGTGTGTGTGAGAGAGCGACAAGGAGTGTGTTTGCGTGTGAGGGGGTGATGTGGAATTTTTTGTAATTGATTTGTCAAATGAAAGAAAACAATGACTTAGTTGACACCTGCGTTCTTTTATCATTTAATCTGCTACCTATAATAATAGTTTCACTTTGAGTTTCTATTTTATTTGTGAGGTTCGACTCCATTCAGGGGCTTTTGAAACAAAGCCGTTCTTTCATGAAGTAGTTCTTTTACAGGGGTACTACAAACCTCTTATAGGACAGGAAATAGCATAAGTCACTATAAAAAAACCCGATGTATTTCAACATTGAAACTATTTCTCATCATTGTTTAACTCGAATAGGAAACGTTCAGCATTTTTAAATACTTATTGTTTTATAGTTGCATTGTATTGTTGCAGGCGTACAAAAGCACTGACTGTTTTGTGTTGTAACCATGTGTGATCATGTGAAGACATTCTCAATGTTTTCCACGGTATATACCTCCTCACCGTTGATCCTACATTCACATAAGACCATCATGAGTGGACGAGGAGTATTTCAGGACATTTGAGAGGTGTGTAACTATGGGCTCTTTGGTGCTTTCCATTTAACTGACATCTAAACATATTCACCTGAACTCCACTCTGCACGGCATATGGATACTTTTGGGCCAGGGTGTGTACTGAGCTGCTATATTTGTCCCGATGCATAATGGGAAAATTGAGGCAGCATATTTCCACCTCAACACCCTGTTAGTGTTGACTGTTTATGTTCCTGTCAACAACACAGGCACTGTGCAATATATAACCCTCATGTTTTTGAGGGGAAGATATAATACTCGCTGGAATATTTTCACGGAGAAAACAAAACGAGCAGGAGCAATCTGCTTAAATGAAGCGTGGTCCGGGGCCTGCGTTTGGCTGGGATTGCTAGAGAGATATGAAGTTAGGTCTCAGTTACAGAGCACCACAGAATACAGTGGACGTGAAGCTTTATTGTAAACTGCACTTTCCCAGCCAAGCAAGCACCTGAAGTTACTTATCTGTGTTTGGTGTAGAGTTAAAGACGTGTTTATCTTGTCCCCGCATCTCTTTCACCCATTTTGTCTCTCTTTTTAAACAAACCAATGATCCCTAAAATAAAGCAGGTGCAAGTGGCCGTTGCTGAATTATTTAATATAT
>OMOU01058471.1:2146-19219 GCA_900312585.1 Malacocephalus occidentalis | reverse complement strand
ATGTGATACTTTTATTCTGCATCTTTTTAAAAGCTCTGTGGATATTGTGGTGTTTGTGGAATCATGTTTTTAATTATTCATCTCCATAAAAATGTTGTCAATTGCACCTTTTAACTCTTAAATGTAACTCTTAAAAGGTTAATTAAAAAATAATGATCACTGCAGAATAACTAGGGTGACATCATTCTAGTTATTCGACCTTCAATGACAAGCCTTCTTTAATGCCTCTATTGTCGGTTGTCTGTGTAACAATGCCACGACTGTCTAATTAGGAATGGGTGCCTATCAGGCATGACATGTTGTCTCAGAGGAGTGTGCAGCCACTGTTGTCTGATGCCTACCTCCATGGGATGCCTGCCAAGAGGAGGAGGGTGAGCGTTCTCCCAGCCTTGTCACATATGGCTTAAAAAGAATGAAGCCCATATAGTATCATAATACCGTTCTGTTCACCTTCAAGAGAAATGTGAATCAGCAGATTTGAGTTGCCATGGGGATCATGGACCCTGTTAGATTAAATGTAAATGTTTAATAGGGCTGCTGTGATTCAGCAACGTAATTGCTGTCAATATTTGTAATTGACGCATATTTGTTTACTTTTGTCATTTCTGAAACGCAATTTGTTGAATTAAATCTGTTATAATGCATTCTAAATGTAATCAAACAATAAACTTCTAAATAATTCTGTAATCGCTATGTTCACATCAGTCACTTTTGATTCCTGTCATTGGTCGGCTCCTGTCAATGCTGACAGATAAAAAAAACATTGTGTCTGCTAGCAAAGACATTTTCACAGAACTAAAGCTTCAACAATATGGGAATACTTGAAATTGCCGAACACAAAATAGCCGTTTGTCTTTTGTGAAAAGTCTGGCATTTCACAGCAGCACTATCATGCGCAAATACCTGACAGAAAACCTACAGGGGCTATTGTGGAGTTAATTTATTTAGCCCCTTTAATGCTTCTTGAAGTTCATATCAAGCAGAATTTCAAGTCCTAAAGCTTCCATCAGAGTGGTGACTGTTATTTAATGTGATTATGGTTAGACATCCCAGGGTGATGGCCCCCATCTGTCGCTGTCTGACACAGTGAGCCATGCCGCCCGCTCCACTGGGGCACGGCCTGTCACTGCTCCACACAGCCTACAGGAGGAGCTGGAGATGCCAGAGCTACAGGAGGCTTACACAGAACAGGTACCGCCAGGGCCACGCTTGATAATAATAATAAGCAGACGGACAACCCCCGTCTTTATTGTCACGGTCACACCATGCATGTACACCCGTGCACAGTGGCCCTCCCAGTCCACCACACACACACCTCCATAGGTGTCGCCATGATATTGTCCCTCCGCTTTTATCCCATCCATGGCCATCTTCCTCCACGGTCAGGCCAGGAGCAGTGGGCAGCTAGTGCAGACCAGCTCGTTCCAACCCCTGCTGATCAGGCGACGGTCTTCTTCCATGTTTATAGAGGGGTTATATATACACAGTGTATATATGGAGGAACCCCAGGGAGAACATGGAAACTCCACACAGAAAGGGCTGTTCATGAAATCCCAGCACTGAAGACATGGGGAGAACCAACCATGTCCCAGGCGGGAATCGATCCCAGGACCTTCTAGCTGGGAGGCGACAGCACTACTGACTGTGCCACCCCCCCTCCTTGATGTCTATGTGTGAGTGAAAGACGCTCTCTCCTCAATACGATCCCAGATAGCATGGTCTGAATTCAACCTAACACATTTATCAGCGCCATTATCAGTGGCATTACGGCTGTGTGTGTGCAGGTGACACAAACGTATTCGACAGCCAATGAAAAGTTTGTGGAAGCCGAAGTAAAGAAGGTGTCAAAACAATGTGGGATATGATGTGAGCCAGCGTGGCACGGAACTGCCTTCTGCTGAGATTTGTGTTCCCAGAACATTAGTGTGCAAAACAGGAAAATCAAATGAATTGAGTATTTAAATATGAAATGTGGAAACATTTTAGATTATAACTTGCAGCAGGAGCAGGACTTGACCCTCTGGTCGTTTTCCCTTAGGTAAAATGTGACATCAAGGAGAGAATGAAGGAAGACCCGGACTACAGCTCACAGCGCTTTCCCAACATGAACAGAGCGTTCTCATTAGAAGATTGATGCTGTGGATCATTGTGTGCTTTCATTCACCCCACATAATCTGACGACTCCTTGGATCGAACACAGATCTCTGCAAAACCAAATGAATGCTAATTGTTTAGTATAATGTTAGCAGTGTGTTGATTTAATTGCCATTGTTTGTATGTTGATTGTATTATATATGTGTAAGATTGAATTGTAAATTAGCACAAATTGTATATGGTAGCTGTGGCATGATTGCTACACTGGTGTGGCAATTCTGTTCATGTAGATGTCAAGCAATTGGTGTTGCTTGCCATAGTAACATTTTAATTGCTTTAATTTATTGCTCCAAGCTTTTGTAAGCTAAAAGATGACATTCATTTTGGTATCCATTTGAATTGAGTATATGATGTTTTTGGAGGGTGAGGGTCAGAACACACTACTTCAGCATGATGTAACGGCAACTCTCTATAATGCTAACTATCCAATGCTCATTTCATTTTCAACAAACACAGCAGCATCTTTAATACATTTCTTCTAAAATAATCTTTTCCCGTTTTGGACATGCCTTCTGAAGACATTAACATACATACATTATTCAATTATTACATTAGAAGCCATTGCAGTACATGATCTGATCATAGTTTAAACACTCATTTTATTCACACAGGTCTCAATTCAGTGGCTGATTACATTAGTGGAGGATCTGAATGGACTTTGTATATATAGGACTTGACAAACTGCGTTTTACCAACATGTTGCTTTGGTAATATGGCATGCTTTGAAACACAAATTACTTCCAGGAGAACCGGATTGTGTGAACATTTAAATACAATGAAATAATGGTCATATTTCCATTTCTTCATTTCAAAATCACCTCATCGAGTATGCAACATGTCTCTGGAATCGCGTGCTGCTGAGCATGGGTCAAGCCTTGTCTTCAGCATCAAGAGACTCTGCTCTCCCCTTTGAAATAAAAAGGTATCACAGACGTCAAAGGTCAAAGCTTCAGAAGTCTGAGGCCGCCTATTTACAGTCAGTGCCCAAGCCCGTCCGTCTATGTGGTGGGGGAAATTTTGCTTTCAGTTAAAGTGGCCCTATTTTACCACCAGGTGTGATTAATTAGCCATTACAAGTATTTCAAAGCTGTCATTGTGACATGTCTAGTGATGATAATCTACCAGCCCACCCAGTGGACTGTACCAACTGGTAGGCTTGTCTATCTGTTATACATCTATGTGGACACTCCCACTTTTTGTATCACAATGGTTACTTGACAATTTTGAAATGGGTTGTAAAAAACGCACGGCTAAAAATCGCGCATCTTCTGTTCTGTCCCTTCACAACCGTAACTACAGCAGATCCAACTCTGCATCTTACCATGGCTGCCGCCAGCACACGCCTCTCCTCCTGTGGGTCAGGGTCGCCCTTCTCGCCATCGGGAGGTGAAGAAGAGAGGCAAAAGGTTGAGGGCGGGACGATGGTCCTGCAACCCGAGGGCCACCAGGGCCCCAGCCAGCACAGAGCTGACCTTGGGCAGCAGAGGGGGCCGAGCCTCCATCACCTGGATGGGGAACGTTTCAGCATGAACTGCGGCATGAATACATTCAAACATTTGGAGAGTTTGCCTCAATATATATATATAAAAAAAACAGCTGAATATATCGAATATAGTCTGGTTGATTGGCTCTGGGGATAAGCCTGCCATTGGTGGACTATTTCAGAATTCTCTTCTGCTTCTCTGTTATGTAATGTTAACGATTTTAAATTACCAATTCCTTCGTGCGCCAATTTCCGGGCTAGCAACCTACACACCGAGAATAGCAATCAAGTTGCGTATCAAGTGTGTCTTTTACTTTTATGTGGCATTTTCTTTTGCAGGGAATTACCCCATTTATTTTTTGATCGGCTTAAGGAATAATTGTAATTCAAATTTAATGTAAAAAACGTTTGGTCTCCGACACCTGCATCATGTAACCTTTATACTGATTACCTACTCCGTTCAACTCCATTTAAACATAAATAACTAGAACGTTGCTTAAGAATAAAAAGTGCCCGTCCGTGAGTCAATTGCTCCAAGGAATTAATCTCCTTTTAATGTTACGGCTGCGCTTTATATGGCAGCAAACTGGTCAAAGTAGGTTAGTATTCACATTCTCTTTAATGTTATTTAGACAGTCTCACAGATAGCAAAATTCTGTCTAGATACCTTTTCAACCTTGTGACAGCAAATTAGTCCGTTGTGCCCAATGTAGAAAGTGGAGAATGCATCATATGACCTGCATTTTAAATAATAGGAACAATTGTAAAACAGTGTACCCAATTAAAATGGATTGTGCACCTAAAACCACCAGGCAAGACAATGGCATTTGAACATCAGTAAACCATAGGGGTGTAAAAATAGAATTTGTGACGCAGCAGTCTTAATGTTGTAAAGTAATAAATCTAGTAATGCATCTAGCTGTAATGTAAAGCAAAGCATCTAGTTGTCATGCATTTAGGATATGATCATTGGCAGTTCTTGACAATACACCCTTTTCACAGCAGCGTCATCGTAGGACAAACCAGGGTGTCGCTCATAACACTAATGATGGTTCTGCTCCTTTTGCGTAGCGGGACAGCACGGCTAGTAGATTTATCTTCACTAGTTTAGTCTACTGCCTGTGCTGTCCTGGTACAAAAAATGATCAGATCCATCATTAATGTTATGAGCGGCACTGGTGTGTTTCTTAATTTAATTCCAACCTGTAGAGCTGGGACTTATCCCTACGGTAGAAGCGGCACAGACTGTAGAACGGCAGTCCGTTGACCCTCCAGCGAGCCTTGATGGTGCCATCTTCGGCGTGCTTGGTCAGCTTCAGCACCTCCAGCCGAGCATCCGCATAGTACGACAGGCACAGCAGCCGCCACATGGTCAAAACCAGCTGGTACGTCAGCCGGCCTCTGCAGGAACACACAAAGGCGTTTCTTTTTTCTTTTTTTGATACTTTAAATTGGCGTTTCCAATAGAATCTGATTATTATTGTTGGACTAAATTAATTAGGAGGAAAACATGGGCTAAAATGATGATTGTATTTTGATGCAATGTGACAATTCAATGACAACTCCATCGCCAAACACTAGGATCTAGGATCTGTTTTTTTGACTCCCTCAACTAAAACAGGGCAGGCACAGCAAATTTGATCAGCTTTCCAATTGTGTAGGAGAACTACTGTAACTAAATTCTACACACTGCACTACGCTAGAAAGCATGTTCAACTGGATTGAACTGAATCATTATCATATCGTGATCAAACATACTAGGTAGGTTAATGTACCTGGTGTGGGCATTAATAAGTCCATTAATGAATTCTACGTCACTGGAGTACATGCTGTAGTCATGGTTCTTCAGGAAGAATTTTGGAAGCTGCAAAACAAAATAATTCAACATGACATTTTATGGAATAGCGTCCAGTGTATCCAACACCATCAACACTCAATGGAATAATATTGGCTAAACTATTGGTTCTGAATCTCAACTTACTACTTTCTAAACTACTTTGGTGTATAACCAATGACCAAGACATTATTTGTGTCCAATATGCCATCTATTCCGTTGTTCATACATTTAACTAGGGCTCCATATTTATGTCAAAAAAGAAGACTGATTATTTTGATATTGAGATTGTGATTATTCATTCTGATTTACAGATTATTGATTCAATAAATATTCTGTGGCACCTATTGTACAGAACAAACAATAATAATTTAACTTGTAGCATTTTGTAATGCGGATTTGTTTTTATCATTTTCCTATATTTTTTATATAAATTGCAACTTTTCAAAATTGGTCAATCGCAGAGGCAAAAAGCATGATTTTGATGAATATGCAATTAATTGTGTAACATCTTGTCATTCATTTAGGCTCAAATGTATCATTAAAGTTATCACAAAAGTGAATCCTAGCAACAGTAACCCCTTGTATTCTTACCTCTATTCTAAGTCTTTGATACATCAATGCCAACTTCTCATCCTCCTCACCCCCTCCTACGTCAGAGTTCCCTCCCTCAGCATTGCTACACAGGAAGGTGGACAGTGACAAAGCATGCTCCAGTGGCTTCCTTTCAAGTTCAACGGTGGGCCTACACTTCACCCTGGCAGCTGTGGCAGAGGCAGCCGCCGCAGTGGTGTCTGTTCCCAGGCAGTGGAAGCAGTAAAGAGAGCTGTGCAGAAGGGGTGCTGGACACCTTTCTGCCTGGAATTGGTGCCTAAAGGTGCTGTGCTCCCGCTCGTGACCCGCCTTGTCCTTGCTCCTGACGAAAACACCCGCCCTCAGCACCATGCTGATGTTGTCCTCTCGGCAGCCGTCCACCGTGGTCAGAGAGAAGGGGAGCTTTGTGTGTCTGGGGGCTCCCGAGGTCAGGAGCTCCCCCAGCTTGGCCTGCCCAAGCAGGGGGATCTCCACCAGGGTGGGCTGGCTGCCAGGCTCCCGCACTCGCACCAGCAAGTAGATGCTGAGCAAGTCTTCCCATCCCTGCTCAAGGCAGCCAGCCTTGTGTAGATGGCTGGCAGGGAGGGACGAGTGAGAGAGGACCGGCTGCTTGACGGTCTGATGCCTCAGAGCGTGTGGGGGAGAGAGAGCCCGTGATGTGTTGTTCAGAGGCCGGGTCTGGCCAACCCACTGCCAAACCACCGCCTGGTGAGACACATCCAAACATGGTGGCTATAAGGTTGTGTGTGCAGTTTTCAATTCAATGTCCGGTGTAAAACTAAAATGTTATTGTAATCATACATTCTGTAAAGCCAAGGACTATGACAATATAACAACAAAACAAATTGCTGTTCATTGAACAAGCGCATGACTACCTGTGTAAGACTGCACTGCCGATTCTTGATGGGCTGTCGGTTGCCATGGCCCCTGACACATCCCACCCAGAAGGCGTTACCCCCTCTGCACACAGCCATTCAGGACAGGGGCAGGGGCTTTCACAATTACCAATTGGCCATCATCCCCACATAAAGTAGCCACACCAGTTATGAGATGACTGTGTAGTTCTAGTTTGGATATGACAACTGGCAATGCATCAAACGGATTGGACCAAAAGACCTGGGAAGTCACAAATAACAAAGGGGGACTCAGAGTGTGAACATTGAAAACGCTAAATACAAAACATCACTGCAGTAGTCAATTATATACACATAATATATGCAACTGCTGATCATTTTGTATGTTTTCACATATCTGTAGTACTTTTTAGGTTTTGTCTCTACTGCAAGATTACGTCTGATAAATCCCGCTGCATGTACTCCTTAGAACAAGCTACTAGTTTATGTATGCCTGAAAAACATTGTAATATTGTAATAATGTTAAATAGCAATTTAATTGCGTGTGTTTGTACGTGTGTTTGTGGACAGACTTAATTGCACGAAAATGCAGTTGTCCAGAGTGTTCTGCTTGTATTATATACTAGACTATTATATGAAGCATCGGTTTACATCGAATTATAGTGGAGGTTTTAAACCTTCCCACATTATTCGAGTGGCACATGACAAGCAGAAGGCGAATGGCAACGGAAGACCACCAGCTCATAATCATCGCCTGGGACAAAACACACAGTAAACAGCACGGCACTAGCAAGGTTTTACCACATGATAATACCGCTAAAAGCCGTTTTCTGATCTCCGAAAACGAAAAAGAAAAGGGTAGTCATCCAAACTGGATTCAATTCACATGGGCAATACACCAGTAGCTTCTCTTGGTTTACCATGACAACGGGGTGTGCTGCAGTTTTGAGATGCAACACAGGCAAATAAAGTTATTAACATAAGCAAGTATTGGCACTGTGATAAACCAATTATTAAGCGTCTCTTCCCAAAACTCAAATCAACCAATTCCTCAAATGGATTGATCGACTTGAAAGACAATTATCGCTGCATCCTCACAGTTCTGGATAACCCCCCCCCCCAAAAAAAACAGTGTGTGTGACAGTGAAGCCTCCAGAAATAGAGTCTCGTAAGAATGACAGAACGCTATTTACATTCACATGTTGTTAGCAGACCCGAGTTGATCTAGGCTAAGCTAGCTTAACTTCCCTATAAAAGCTAAGCATGTATACAATGTAATGTCACCTTCATGTTTTAGCTAGTTGACGGTGCTTCAATTAAAGCAATTATGACACAAAACCATCACGTATATTGTATATATATCTATATCTATATAGATATGTATACATCTCTGAGTATACCCACATTAAGTTCACAAATGTCATTCCATTCCTCAATGCCCTTGTCCAGGTCCACACGCCTCACAGTAGCGCAGCGTAGGAGCGCTTCCACAAATTCCGCCCGACTGAAACACACCAACTGGAAAGAAGATCCAAAATATAATGCTGAATTATTTGGACGAAAATGCCAACATGGACTTTCTTGTGACCTTAAAAATATCCCTCTGCTTGGAGTACAGGTCCCTTTTAAGAACAAAAATGTAAAGCATTCGCTGGGGATATGTACCCATAACCAGAAAAGACCATCACAGTGTTCTAGAAATCGGCTTATATCTACAATGTGTGTATTCTTAATTAACATGACCAAGGCGGTCTTGCTACTTCGGTCATGTGTAGCTAGTTAGTGCCATACAACATATCGATTTAGTATTATAAACCAATTAGCCCTCTGGGTGGCGCTGTCCGCGTGACGGAAGTATGAATTAAGCGACCAATGAAAGTGGCAGCTGATTCCGCGTCATCAGCCAAGGGGAAACCAGGCCACATGACATGTGTAGCTATTGAGCTGCCCCTCACTGTCTGAGAACGCAAAATAGTTAGTTGGCCACTCAAATAAACTACAATGCCCAAAAAGGCGAAAGAAGAGCCAATGTGGGAAGGTGAAGACGCCTCACCAGCAGCAGGTAAGCTACATTGACGATTAAAAGCCCATGTGTAGCCTCACTCCTAGGACGCTAACACAATTATTTGTTGATGGTGCTAATCGCTAGCACGTGTCTCGTTCATAAGATGAGACCTGATTTTTATTTAGTTCTGACAGGAACAATGCAATGTGTATTAATGAACTGTTGTATAGAGGCATCTCAACCAGCATAGGCATTTGTCTATTCGGGAGGAGGTGATGCAACGCCGTGCATATTAATTGTAATGCCTTTTCAGCAGAACCTGGACGTGAAATTACTCCAAAAACGGGTATTCTTTCTTTGAACTAAGATTCCGTTTTCGTTTGAGCTGGACAATAGTCGTTTATGTACCATGACTAATTTAGTGTTTAGAGTGAACTAGTTGTGCGTGCTAGTTGCTACTGTGTTATCTGCGCCGCCATGGGTAATAACATAGCTTACGCTTGCTTTTTGTCATTTAGCCCCAGAGAAAACTGTGAAGAAAGGGAAGAAAGACAAAAAGGGGAAAAAGAGTGTAAGTTAAAATACCACCTCAACACATCTATATTTACTCATTATTTCTGGTGTAGACTGCCAGGTCAGTCTACACCAGACTGCCATGTCATCTGTTGATTTTAATGTGCTTCATCCAGTTCTTTGAGGACCTTGCCACAGACGGCAAAGTGGAAGCAGATGAGTCGGCTGTAAAAGAAACGCAGGGGAAGCAGGTAATGCTCTGGGGATTGTCAACCAACAACTGAGAGTTGTCCACTCAACCCAAGCCTGAAGGCCCAGATACACCGGCCTCAACGATCAGTCTTCAGCCATCCCCCAGTGTCTGTGGCCCTAGTTATTACGGTGTAGCTACATGTTTGCCCTACATCGTCTGTGAGATCAATCTGATTGGCTGTTCAGCTAAAGCGAATCAGTGCAGAGAAGAGAAACATAAGCAAGCAATATAGCCAAACACTTTCATCAAGATGGTACAAAGGTTCTTATTTTTTAATGACACAATCGTCTTGATCCAGAAGTAGCTATATTACAAAACCGAGAGTGGTGTGACAATGATAGGCAAACACTGATTTGTTTGATGTCATGTTTTGTATGTCTGCTGTCCTTCCGGTTTCTTATTTTTTTTATTAATTGAATAAAATCTGTGTAGACACTCGAGTTAAGCGTAATCCAATTGTTGACAGTCATCAATCATTAATTCACTCATTTTCTAGCATAATGCCCTTTTGAGACCAACTGTGATTAAGGGCAATATAAACAAATACAATTGACTCATTTGAACCTCAGAAAAAGAAGAAGGACCGGCAGAAAGGCAGATATGGTGATGAGGATGACGACGACGACGATGAACAGATCATGCAGCGGCTGAATAAGCTGTCAGTGCAACCCAGTGACGGCGAAGATGATGAAGACGCATCAGGTTCATTTGACTTCAATTTTCACTCGCCTCTGTATCATCTTGTTTTTAACAGGAGCTGTAGAATGCATTGTAAGGTTTTTAATGAGTTTGTTTACTAGTAGTGTTGGCTAGAAAACTAGCAGATTATTTTTGTGTTCCCTGCAGTCGCTGTTCCAAGTAAGAAAGGAGGCAAAACAATAAAGGTGTGTTGTCCCAATTTGTCCCGATTGTTAAAGTTTAGATTAGCATCACTTTTTCTCCCAAAATAATTGACATGCTCCTGATTGTCTCCAGGGAGGAAACATTTTTGCTGCACTCACCCAGAGCCAGAGTGATGATGAAGCAGACCTAGATTTGGAGGACATGCCATCAACCAAGGTTTTTGATCTTTCATTTATATAAAGGTATCAGGCTGGGCAATATCTAAAGTCCAATACATCATTGTTCATAATGCAGACACCTTAGTTTTGGCAGGAGCTATTCTACTACACTTCTACGTCTTATTCCTCTGATTTTGTTTGTACAAAATTAGTTCAACTGTGAGACTAAATGCCAATTGTGATATCATGCGTGTTGCCCAGTAATGGTTCCAGGGTATACAGACCTAGTCTGTATGTAAAATGCTAAAATACGTGTGTCTAATGCCCTATGTACCTTTGATGCAGGATGTTGAGGTGATTTCTAAAGGAAAGAAAAGAGATAAACTTAAGTCCAAGAATGTTAAGGTGGGTCATGGCGCACACAGTGCACTAGCATGCTATGTGTTGTTATGCCATTGTATGAGGCGACTTTAGGTATTTTAATGCATGCACCAGAGCCCCACTGGAAGCCCACGAAAACTTCTCTAAAGGAACAGCATGGCTGCACCCATGCACATCAGTACTGTGTGCATCTCACATACACCTCAGCACCACAGTGGAACAAATCATGGGGGAAATGCTGTACTCTTGTCTCCATCATCGCCTGTCATTTGTTCACACAGCCACCTTTTTATTTGTGTCCAATACGTTTCTATTCTGATTTTGTTTTGCATGAAAGTGCATCCAATTGATTTGAATGTTATTACCTAGATCTGGTTTATGTTTAACTGTACCTGACCATCTGCTCACACTGTCCTTGTTTACATGAAAATGATAGGATGTATCAGAGAATGATGATGATAAAGATGAGAAGAAACCTGTGATGAAAAGCAAGAAGGTGGAAGCTAATCAGCCTGACACTAAACAGTCCAAGGTAAGGATCACCCAAACATGCGCATTGTAGGGACATTCACTCATTAACTGATGCAAGTGGCTAAGTGGAAGGCAGCCGCGAGGGTTGGTTCTGCAAACTAGTTAACTCTCCTTCCTCCACTAGCAAGAGATACGGCCAGGTGATTTCATTCATGTAGGCGACAGTGGGAAAGCAGTGGATGGCTTCATTTAAGCTAAATGGTATTTCCTGGATATGGCTACCTTCGTTTTAAAATATATTATCTTAATTTTACATGTATGAAATGACCCAAAAGTATCACTTAAACGTGGCTACTTGATGAAGTGAATTATTTAAACAGGTTGAAATGATTCCATCGCACGCGTTTTGAGCCAAGTAGGTTGATCATAACATAATCACGATGAGACATTTTCACTGGTCATGGTTCTTATAGGGCATGCGGGTTCAGGTCGGGGTGCGGATCTTGTGTCCTCAGGTCGCAGAACTAAAAGTGTCCATATGTGTGGGTGGTGGGGCAGGTTCGGTATTGCACAGGCCGGGAGCGGGTCTTGAAAATCAGACCTGTGCAGGACTCTGGAATGCACTCCAGAATGTTAACGAATAGACTAGCAATCCTATATCATATTTTCACTGAAGATGATGACCAAGTATCATCCGCCCAAGGGATTCCATACCAGTTTTAATGTGCACTTTATTACGAGGCTTTATGTTATGTGGTGTCTTGTATAGCCATTAGAGAATGAAGAGAAAAAGCCAAAGAAGGGCAAGAAAGATCCACCGAAGGCAAGTCAAGGATGGCGGTTTTCATTCCTCTACATGCCAGTAGTTCTCTGCAGCCATGTTGTAAAGTGTAATGTCCCTCCTCAGAAAGGAAAACCTGTTGAGTGGAAGTATAGCGAAGATGATGATGATGATGATGAGGAGGAGGACAATGATGATAGTGATGGAGATGACATGATGAAGGTAGGACTTATTCATTCATCTATTTCTAGGGATTTTGTGCTTTTTGGCCATGACGACACACTGTTTTTTTTCCATCTCAAGGCTGCGGAAGACGTTATAGCACAGCAGTCAAAGCAGGATGATGATGACCCGTTTGCTAATCTCAGCAAAAAGGAGAAGAAGAAGAAAAAGAAGCTGGTAATAATTGTTTTAAAACATACTTTTTAACTGGCTGTGATAACAATCACCAGATAACTTTGAAGTTAGTATCACAATCAAACTTTAGATTCATATCAAGTCTGATGGCAGGTGACCTCAAATCTGGGTAGTTTAGTTTCTTTTGCCTCGTATTTATTTTGCCCAATCATGTTTCTGGAGTCTGTAAGCACATTGGTGCACAGTTGCACACACAATCTCAGCCAACAGAAGTAGATCGTAGCCAGTCTAAACAATATGTAGACTGGCCACTGATGAAATCCACATCTTAAAATCCCCTTCATCCACTCGACACGCACGGATTAACTTCCAGCGGGACACTGCGAATTGCTGCATCGTTTACTGAGACATGGCTGGACCCTACTGTACCCGACTCGGCCATTGCCCCAGCTGGTTTCTGCATCTACTGGCAGGACAGAATAAGGGAGTCAGGTAAACGCAGGGGTGGAGGGGTATGCTTTATGGTAACTCTCGCTGGGGTTCAGATGTAGCAATACTTGCAACACTTTGCTCACCAGACCTTGATATCCTGTCTGAAAGTATGGCCCGTCCTCCAAGAAATTCAGCTCTGTGATAGTAGTACAGTAGTCTACATTTCTCCGCAAGCAGATGAAACATGCGCCCGAGATTACCTGTACAGAGTAATAAATGGGCTACACAACGCTCGCCGTGAGGCAGCATCTATTGTTGTTGGTGACTTGAGTAGGGCTAATATGAGGATGGTTTGGCCTAAATAACACAAGCACATTAACTTTCTTGCCCATGGTTATCAAACTCTTGACCATTCTTATTCAACTACGGAACAGCTACAAATCCCTCCCCCGCCCTGATTTTGGTAAGACGGATCACATCTCTATTCTCCTCCTCACAACCTACAGACAATGACTAAAACAGGAAAAAACGTTCTATCTGGCAGCGCTGGAGTGAGGAACGCAATACCACTTCATGAAACTATTTTGAAATCACAGACTGGCAGATGTTCTGTGTTGCAGCGAATGGAGACATGGATGAATACACACTCTGTCACAGCCTATATCTCCAAGTGTGTCGATGTTGAGTGTTAGGACGTTCCCCAACCAAAATCCCTGGGTTCATGGTGGTGTCCGTGCTAAACTAAAAGCACGGTCCTCTACCTATAGCTCTGGGGGGACACGGTTTGAGGTGAGCAACACAGCGAGGCAAGCTGAGGACCAGGATGACTGCACTTGGTCCCTAACCACAGCTGACGTTAAGAGAGCTCTTAAAAAAAATATACGACCTGACAGTTCACACCGCCCTCTCCCACCTGGTTAAGTGAAACGCATGCATGAGGATGCTATTCATTGATTACAGGTCAGCATTTAACAATATTGGGCCCACTAAGCTCGTTCTCAAGATCAGGAACACCTAAACACCTGTATGCCCTGTACACGCATGACTGTGTAGCCACACATGGCTCTGACACCATCCTTGAGTTTGCGCATAACACCACCATCTTGGGTCTCATCACCAACAATGGTGAGACCGCCTACAGGAGATCAGGGACTTGGCAACATAGTGATGAGATGATCATCTCACCTGGTCCAGGCAAGCGATTCAGCTATAAAAACTGCCCAAAAGCGTGTTTGGCATGTCTGCAAAAACCCTCTTTTATAGGTAAACCATCGAGAGCATCCTCTCTGGCTGTATTACTGCCCAGTTCGGCAGCTGCTCCACTGCTGAAAGTAAGGCCCTCTAGAGGGTTGTGAAAACAGCAGAGCGCGTCATCGACTGCCATCTCCAAGCTGTGCTAAGCATCTACCACACACAAACCCTTGGGAAAGCACGGAAAATCCTTGAAGACGACAGCCACCCAGGCCATGGACTGTTCACGCTGCTGCCGTCTGGTCGACGTTACCAGAGCATCCAAGCACAGACTACAACATTTACCATCTACTACATTTTTTCCCCCCAGGCCATCGGGCTTCTCAACCAGCAACACCAATCTAATTGATCATATCGATCACTTTACATGTACATTTATAACATTGATAATATTAAGATTATTCAATTACTTCTGGATACATATGCCATGTTCCCAAGCTATATTTAAATACTCTGCATATGCATATACATGATTCTCTCATCTCGTATATGGACTCTGCACAACCACCCCGTCTTCCCTCGCGAACCCTAGCGCTAACTTGCATGTTTGTACATCTTGGCATTATTAATAGTACTTGGCATTGTTTAGCATATTGTATGTTCTTAGATGTTGATAATGTGCTCAGAAAGGCACTTCTGCTCTCATCCCATCTATTGTGCAGGCTACCTAGCAATTATGAAGCTCATTCTATTAGCCTTGCAAATATGAATGTTTGAAACCGATCTGTTGTTACACCTTAATATGTTGCGGTCTTCTTCAACAACTCTTTGTAAGTCACTTTGGATAGAATGCCCTAAATGTAAATCTTATGTATATTTCTGTTATAACGTTCCATATTACTTCTGGATTCAACATTCCATGTTCCATGGAAAACCTGGACCATTTTACTCGTGCTACATATGTCTGACTTCAGATGGAGTATGAGCGGCAGGTGGCTAGCGTACGTGCCAAAAACGACATGGAGGGGGACTTTTCAGTGTCACAGGCAGAGATGTCGTCAAGGCAGGCCATGCTGGAGAACGCTTCAGATATCAAGGTAACTTGTCTCGTCTTGTAGCTCTTTTACAAATGAAATTGGTGTATGGTTAATTGGTGTATTATTTTGTCTTCCTCAGCTGGAGAGGTTCAGCATATCTGCTCATGGAAAGGAGCTGTTTGTCAATGCTGACCTCCTGATCGTCGCAGGGAGAAGATATGGCTTGGTTGGACCAAATGGGTGAATATTTTCATTGACACACATGCATTGACTTGTTTGTCACCAATGCACAGGTGGATGTAGAAAAAGTTAATCTATTGTTTCTCATTGTCTCTCTCGTTCTCTCTCAACAGCAAAGGAAAGACCACATTGCTGAAACACATCGCCAACAGAGTGCTGAGCATTCCCCCCAACATTGATGTTCTGCTGTGTGAACAAGGTATGTACCTCTGTCAGTTTCTTGTCAGCCAATATCCTTTCTCTCATTCATATCTGCCCCCCTACCTCAAAACGACTTGTCTCTGTGCTGCTGCAGAGGTGATTGCGGATGACACGCCGGCGGTGCAGGCGGTTCTGAAGGCGGACACGCGGCGCCTGAAGCTCTTGGAGGAGGAGCGGCAGCTGCAGGCCCTGCTGGAGAAGGGCGAGGACAGTGTGACCGAGAGGCTGGACAAGGTGAGTCTTCATGGTCATCATGAGGAATCATTCTCGTCCATTTTACAACCAAGCCAGTCAGTCACGGTATACAGTACTTTGGGTGAGGGTGAGCAAAGTTTGTCTACATCGCTGTAGCTATTCATTATTTCCTCTGCTACTCCCATTCTTCACAATGTATGTATTCTCCAAGTAGATTGGAAGACAGCAAATTGTTTGTGTTTTCCAATGAGAAAAAAGTATTCACCCAGCCCATGTTAAAATTGTTTGTAACAGTCACACTTATTGTGTTATATTTTCACATGATAAATGACACATGATAAATGACATCTGGATTCGGTATATTATGTCAGCCAGAAAGTTGGCAGTCACAGACTTCAGATTCAAGTATACTTCCACATTGTTACATTTGGTTCGTTCTGTATCCCAGATTCATTTTGTATAAATTTATGATGGAAAGCAAAATCTTGTGAAACACGATCAAAATGTGAGTACGATTGTTATATAGACTAAAGTGTTTTTAGTAACAACACATCAGCTCACATTGTGATGTTGCCATGTCTAGGTTTACGAGGAGTTGCGGGCCATCGGTGCTGCGGCTGCTGAGGCTAAAGCCCGACGGATCCTGGCTGGTCTGTCCTTCACCCCTGAAATGCAGAACCGGCCCACCAAGAAGTTCTCTGGAGGCTGGAGAATGAGAGTGTCCCTCGCCAGGTATGCGTGTGTACTCTGAGACTTTTCTGTTCTGACCCCATTCTGGCTTTTCCAGGGGAGAAATGACCTTGTATATTGTATTTTTAAATTTATTTTGCTAAGGTTGTTTTTTTGGGGGGGGATGAAACATTCGGACTTCAGCTTAGGTCACGATGCAAGTGACACCTAATAATTAGTTCCCCTCCCTGAAATCTTTTGTGCTGGTTAAAGGGATACATGGCAGAACGGGGGTGTGTGTGCGTGTGCGTGTGCGTGCGTGCGTGCGTGCGCGTGTGTGTGTGTGTGTTGGGTTTCCAGAGCTCTGTTCATGGAGCCCACCCTGCTGATGCTGGATGAGCCCACCAATCACCTGGATCTGAATGCC